>NJRP01000077.1:90746-110623 GCA_003063835.1 Aphaenogaster floridana | reverse complement strand
ATCTACAATATTATTTAAATTCTTGCACGATGAGTTCATCAACAATTTCCTGCCGAAAGCATTCTACATGTATCCTATTGTGTATAACCTTTCGAAGTTTTTATATTCGTACTTCAGTTAGAAATATACTCTAATCCGATAGTGTATGTAGGGTAAGGTTGCCGATATCGCACCGGCTCCTAAATCGCACCACTTTGCGTATAAATTCAACCACTGCAGTGTACACTGCATAATAATTAATAATAATAATAATAATAATAATTTCATTATTATAATATTCATAATATTTCATAATATTTATAGTATACACTGCAGTGGTTGAATTTATACGCAAAGTGGTGCGATTTAGGAGCCGGTGCGATATCGGCAACCTTACCCTATATTATTTGTAACATTTGGAGAACATACTAAAAATTGGCTACAATTTCATTAATATGAAGTAACAGTATCGAAATGCGCTGCCAAGTGCAGCCAAACGCTGCCAAGCGCTGCCGCTATGCGGCGCATAAACTCGAGAATAAAATTCAACCAAGCCGTGTATATAAGGAGCATCCTCGGACCCCGAATTTCAGAAAGTAATTTCTCCGGCCAGCCTCGCTGGTATACAGGATGGACTGCTGAAAGTACTTTTGACACACGCTACAGAGTACAGACAAAATATTAAATTACAAATCAACGCATTTATCGCTGACACCCCAGCAAAACGTCGTTACTTTTCAAAATAATGATATTCTCATATTCGGAATAATAACAACCGGTATCATAATGGTATTTCTACTAGCTACCTACTTTTAGTCTACTGCGATAGAAGCGGGAGCGATAAAGTACACCCGATTTCGATCTACTGTAGCGTAATATATGCTGTCACAAAATGTGCGTCACGCTTAATCTACTATGAGGAAATACAATTAAGAAAGCGTGTTCGGATACAATTCAGATATTGTAGGAACTAACAAGCTTCCTCATCGAGAATAACATTTGCCCTTCCATTATTGATTACGACTAGCTAGCATTCAGCTAACGTAGGGAGACCGGTTATAGTTGCTTTACAGTTTGTGGAATTTAGAATGCTACAACCGATCTACCGTGCTACCTGGGATATGCACAAATAAATATGCATTTTTAGAATGCTTCTACGACAAGACGAATTTCTATTCTAATCTTATTTTCCAATCCCTGGCGAAAATTATTAGTGAGAGATTGTGTTTATATTTGTTTATGAAGAGTGTTATCAATGGTTATACTATTTATGAAGAGTTTTATAGATGGTTACACTATTTAGAAACGCGCATTGCAAATACCTGCTGACAAGAAACATAGCCGTGAATATCTCATAAACAATTCCATGTTTAAATTTCCATCTCATAAACAATTTAATAAACGTTTTAAAGCTCAAATGAAACATCTACTCAACACTTAAGCAAACTTCTTATAAACTTTCAATAAACATATTATTTTCGCCAGGGATCTGCTGTCTAAAAAAATATGCAGTTACATAAAAATCCGATGTCTAATAATTACTTTTGTAGTCATATAAATTTTATATATCTTACAAAAATATAGAATAAATAGGGTAACGTGGGTCATCGGTGGCCCACGCGGCATTAAATTAGTGCGGCACTCAACGTGTTAAGAAAAATTTAAACAAAGGTAAGCGTTTATTACTATTGCAGGTTGCAGCTATACGGGTTGCACTTTGCCTCGCAAAGGGATAAGGGCGGACCACGATGCCGTGGTCATCGAGCTGCTCCGAAATGCCGGCGCGATACCATTGTGCGTTACAAACACGCCGGAGATGTGCGGTGGTTTCGACAGCACAAATCTAGTCTACGGCCGCACCTGTAATCCTTACGACACTAGATATTCGGCCGGCGGATCGTCCGGTGGAGAGGTGATTCGGCTTTAATCATTAAATATTTGAGAACCGTTTAAAACTTTCGAAGAGAAAAATCATTGTCTAAGTATAAAATAGACGAGGTAGACTGAAAAAATAACGTAAAGTTCTATAAGAAAAGAAAACGGGTTTTTCTATATAATTAACCGACTAGCAGTTAGAATTATTGGCGTTGCTTTACTCGTCACGAACGCAGATTATTATCCACGGAAATTGCCTGTCCAGGTGATAACTGCAGTCAACATCGAAATTTCAGGTTTTCGCGAGTGAAATATATGTTGCCATTTATTCCTCATTAACAACTTTCTCCCTCAGAGCGCTTTACTTTCTCGAAAAATACGCGATACCGTTACTTTGTAACTGATCTGAGATATGTATTAGCTAAATAAAATGTATATTCCCGTTTAAAATGCAACGACACGCTTTATAATAGAAAGAAAAATGTTGAAATAAATTCTTGTTGAAGGGTGCGTTGCTCGGGGCAGGCGCTTCCGTGATCGGGGTTGGTTCGGACATGGCTGGCTCTATAAGATTACCAGCGTTTTTGAACGGCGTTTTTGGACACAAGCCCACGTCTGGTAAAATTGATCTTCTTTGATTCATTGGTATTCTTCCACCACTGTGATCCTTTGGTATAGACTTAATGTTTTAATTGAATTTTGCTATCTCTTTTTTAGATTATTTTTTGGTAACATATATTACAGATATTAAAAAGCCTACTATAAAAAAAAAGATATTTTACAATCCGCCGATAAAATGATAAATTAAAAAGAAGCTAACAATATTAATTTTATTAATATTTTATTAATTTTATCCCGTTTGTTTGGCAGGGATTATTCCGTCTATAGGACACTTACCGTACAGCGAAGACGAATGCTTTCAAAAGGTCCTGACCTTCGGCCCGATGACTAGATACGCCGAGGATCTTAGCCTGCTTATGAGAGTGATGACATCGAAATGCAACCGCGACTTGCGTTTAGATGTGCCGGTGGACCTGAGGCAGATAAAGATCTACTATCGAAAAAGTTTAGACAAGACGTTCGGCGTGTTGCCGATGAGACCGGAAATTGAGAACTGCGTTCTGAAAGCCGCTAATCATTTTGCGCAGTATGATATTCGTGCGGAGAAGGTACGGTGTTTGCATCGGCGTACTTGTACGCGCGGAAGAGTTTAACGTACGTTAACTTGACGTTACAGTTACCAATAGAGTGGCCAGAGACAATTATCGAAATTGTGCTAACGGGGTTCTTGAACATAAAGAAGCTTCCTCAAATGCTGATAGACGCGAACAATCCCAAGGTATACAAGACACACGCAGTTCTTTTTTATGTAAACTACACGAGGATCGTTATATCAAATAGTTTAGATAGCATCTTGCTGATTGTTTCTAAAATATCGTCTTACGCAAAGAGAAGAAAAATTTAATTAATCAGCTAATTCTCCGTACGTGAAAGTCACGTCACGTTTGTGCCCTTTCCATACCGCGCTGAAAAAACGCAGACGTATTTCACTGTGAGGTATTACGGTATTGCAGCCGCGTAGCGCAGTATTGCCGCAACATTGTTTCAGAAGTGGAATATGTTATTTTAATCTTGCGATGCATAATTATCATTAGAATATCGTGAAAATTATCGAGAAATAAAATAGGACATTATATATCCTTTACATATGGATATATTACATCTAGAGATATACATATATTTAATATTAAATATATATATCTAAAATTATTATTATTATAAATATATATATATATATATCTATATGAAATTTTGTTTTACCTGTATTGTTTCCTATTGGTTACCGGCATTATACATAAGTTTAAAAAGTTCTTGAAACAAAGAATAATTCATAGCAAGTGTCTATAAATTAATTTTTTAGCTTTCAGATAAATGAAAAAAATATAGGTGCCTTATACTTTTGGCCAAGGCTGTATATACGAGTATATATTTAATATTAGATATATGTACATATGTAATATTAAAGATATATATACAGCCTTGGCCAAAAGTATAAGGCACCTATTTTACATATGGATATATTACATCTAGATGTCTAGATGTAATATCCATATGTAAAAGATGTTCGCTTCAGTTTTGTCGATCTTGATGTCAATTTTCCTGTGCCGCAGCACCGGAAAAATCCAAACGTCGAATTGAGGAAAGCTCTGTGCGGTCTGTCGCAACACACAAAGCAGATGCTTTTCTTTACCATACCGCTTGAGACGCACTTTCCATTCGCCGAATCAGATATATCGCATTACACGAAACTGGGAGAGAAGATTCGACAGAAGCTGTTGGTTAGTGTTCCGAAAGTCTAACACAATTATCATATTTCTACAGGTCTTACCGTTTTCTTCCTTTGTCTCTCCTACAGGATCTGTTGGGGGACAACGGCGTATTCATCTATCCGACCTTCCGAGGCCAGGTGCTTCCGCAGTTTATATTATGCGAAATATTGTCCACTTCGAGCTGCGGTTTTTTCAATATTATTGGCTTTCCCGCGGTGCATGTACCGATGGGGCTCAATCGCGATGGGATGCCCATAGGCGTTCAGGTAAATTTCGATTAATCCAATCAAGTTAAATATCAGAACTCTCTTTCTGTTTCTCACAATGTAAAAGCCTAAATTGCGCGAATAACTATCAGCCAGACTAATCGATTTATTGTGTAATGCGTATAAAAATTTGCAGGTCATAGCTGCGCCTTATCAGGACCGCCTCTGCTTAGCAGTTGCAAAAGAGCTGGAGACGGCCTTCGGTGGCTGGGTGCCACCGTCGGCATCGATAAGCGATGAACAAATGCCTAAAGGCTTTTAATTAATTCTGTAAATCAATTGAACCAAGTTGGGAATTGAACCTTTGCCGTAAAAGCAAGGTGATGCACAAATAGAGGATCTCTCCAACGATCTGCTTCAGCAATCTCTCTTACAATATTTCCACATAAGTCTAAAAATGTGACATTTCCAAATAAAATATATTTTTTGTTGCTAAAGATTTATTATTAATACGTACATATATAAATATTTCTTAATATTATTGTGTAATTATTCATATGCGCAGCACGTGGACTCTAGTAAATCATCCGAATGAGATCACTACCGCTTTATAACTATTACTCATCGCGCAAATCTTCGCAAAATTTAACTGGATATATATTACTGCGTTCACAATCATTCAGCATGCACAGTACAACTAACAGTATAAATTGTTCATGTCCGTTTTTTCCGTATTTTTTATTGTTATTCCGAATCCACTACATATCATCGTTACTGAACCAACATAAACAAACCTTGCAAATAACAAGATTATTCTTATAGCTTGCAAATGTATGCTAACAATGCATAAGCCTATCGTAAGGAACCTCAACTATGTCTTATCTCCTTCTGTTCTCGTTTATAAATAGCTGCTTTAGAATTGCCAATCTTCACTGTGAAAAAATAAGTTGCGATAACGTTTCTCGCGCATATATTCTATAAATTACTGTGGTCTCCGATTTTTTAAAAATAATTTTACAAAACGCGTTGCGGAATACTGATCGGTCGACAATTTCTAGAACCGTTAGAATCGTTAGGAACCGCTAGATTCTAAAAAAAATAGGACTTTTAATATTCAATAATTATATCGACAAAAAAACTTTTCGACTTACGTAGTTGCGACGCAACATATAAATTACGATATATCGTCCGTGCCGTAATGCACAAGGCACATCTCGCAAGGCACAGAATCGCCGATGCATACACCGGACTAAAGAAACTACGTAAAATACGTAAAGATCGTAACGATACGCAAAACTTCCGCGTTGATTTAATGAGGCATTTTTTGTGACGTGACGCAAAATGTAATTTTCCGATACCCCGTCGCGAATGCTTCACTTTTTGCGATCACACGGTGCCAAGTACGGTTTACCGCCGTATTTTTCCCATTCGCGGTTGAATTCGTGCTCTAGAACCTCAGCACCGCGTTTCCTCGTCAATCCAGTCTCGTCCAGGCTTAACTCGCACATCTGCATGTCGTCAATACCTGACGAATGGAAAGCAATGAAAAGCTTTGAAATGAAAATTATTTAACATAATGCGCAAAGTATAATAATTTAATGGCAAAAGCATATCTATCAAAAGCGCAAAGCGAAGTCATAAAAACTTCAGTAACGGTACTTGTGACTAAGTATAGAAAAAATCGTTTTATGTCGTCTTTCTTTCTTATTTTATTTATGGCCATTAGCTACTTGGTTAGTTTATTTATCATGTCGTCGAAGGCTAATTGTTTTGACCTGGACTTTTCGTTATTCATCTCTTTTAAAATTCGCAATTCCATTTGCAATGCAGAGCGTTCGTATTAGCATAAGTAATAAATACATGAAGATAAATCATGCGATACGACGAGGCATTTACCTGCCACGAGGAGTATAGGCGGTTTATCGGGATGAAGTTCCATTTGCCGTGCCACGTATTGTCCGTCGAAATGCGCGTACCACCACCCCCTCTTGCCGCCACCGTGCGTGTTGTCCTGCTGCCCGGCTGCGGAGGAACGGACAAAAGGAATTCGGAAATATCTCTGGGACGACTCGACTATCTGTTGCTTCAACGGCGTCCTTGGCGTTTTTGCAGCTGGAAAACACAATCGCGTGCCGTTCGCTTAAAATATCGCTTCTGGGGCTCTATTCTTGAATCATTTTCATGAAACTCGCATGCAAAACTCAATGCTTTTCAAATAGGAAGTCGCATACGAAAATCATTAGGGCAGACTCGAGAATAGGGCCCCTGAGCCGCAATATTTTTAACCAGTCACCGATTACTATTAATCTATTGTTAATTAATCCAATTGCGATTAACTATCTCATTACTGTTGAATCGCAGCGATTATGATTATATATTTACCTTCTTCCATGATGGACTTCGGTGCTCGCTCATTCTCGTCCATGATGGTTCGCCTGCGGTTTCTCGCCTTCCAGGCGTGATAAACCTTCAGTCTGCGATGAAACTCGTGACGGCAGGCCTGAAACGAGCAAGTTTTTTTTAATAAAAAAAATTGCGGTTATTTAACCGATATGCGTGCACGTACTTCGAGTAATTCGATGTCGCATGACGTATTGATTGCATCTCGCAGCTCCGAGTACTTCCACTTAGACAGGTCGTACTTCTTGTTGCTCATAGCCGCCTGCTGGTTACGCACCTGCTCCGATCTGCATCGCGAACAGATACTCATAAGAAAATAACACGCAATCGTGTGGTTTCATAACATTTCGTAACACAACAATTTAAGATTAGAATATGCCGTATGATAAAAACACGCGACGTATTCACTTTGGCATTAGTCTACGAGAAAGTTAGTGTAAGCTGAAATCATTAGTGGATCATGCGATTCAGCGTGAGTCGAAAAATTTACACAAGAATCTGAAAATGTTGAAATAAATCTCGCAGTTAATAGACATGCCACAAGAATCATCTATTTTCCCTGACAGATTCTTTGAAAAATGACCTTTGGCCTTCTTTCAATAGGAAACGATTTATTGACGGAATAAAATTTATTGAAGAATCGGTCGATGGAAAATATGAGAATAGACGTAGGTTAATTCATTCGAAAAGGAAAAGCGAATCTCATTAGCTGTTAGTCGTTCATGCGAAACCCGAATAATTATACGATACCTTATTAGCCTGTTGTTGTTCATAGGTGCTCGTACATCGGAGCCACTGCGTCAATTTAAAAAAAATAACATCTTATTTCTATTTTAACAACGTTCTATATGAGTTTTTTCTCAACCCGATAGAAAGATACTTATCTGAACTAACGAGTTCAAGTACGCAGTATCGATCAGATATCGACGAGAAGTTACAATTAGATCAAATTTTAATTAATATACTTAATCAATATGTTTAATCGGTTTGTAAGAAACCACATACATTAATTTGTTAGTTAAATTTATTAATTAAATTATATTAATTAATTATTATAAAAAATTATATTAATTAATTGATTAATTCAATTAATTAAATATAATTTAATTTAATTATATCAATTAATTTATATAATTTAAATAAACAAATTAATTAATATAATTATATAATTAACGCAATTCGAGATACTATCCAATGTCGTTATCTTTAACGCGTTAAGCACCTGTCTAATTATATAAATATAATAATTTAGAAACCGCTCATACAGGGTATCCAATTTTAAAGTTTACGGTGTTATATCTCGCAAACTGATGATTGTATTGAAAAATGTTTCAGATAAAAGTTGTATGGCCTAAAAGGGGATATATAATTCCAATGTGAGTCATGTCGTATATGTCGTCGTTTTCAAGAAATTTTAAAAGCACTGTAAACTTTAAAATTGGACACCCTGTATAGTTGTTGATTATATTAATTAACAAAAAAGATTTTACCTTCGTATAGGTGGCGGGGAATCCTCGACTTGTCCGTTCGATTCTTGAGCAAGCCTGACCGCCAATTCGTGGTCTCTTCTCTCTTGCTCCAGTAATTCTCGATATCGACTCTCTTCCATAGCTTCCTTCTCCAATTGGGCCTTTAAATAATATGCATAACGAAAATAGAGCATGATATATATTAATAATTACTTTAAAAATATTGTCTGATAATTTGACAATTTTTTGGCAAATAAAAATGTTATTTTCGTGTGTCGAATATATATATATGTATATATGTATATTATTAAAAATAAGCTAAATTATTTGCAACTACAAAGATGATTATAATAATTTATAAAGTTTGTAACGAAGCGCCCTGATGAGACAGCCCGTTTCAAATTTTTATCCTAAAATTTGTTAATTTACTTGTTTATAATTTATTATAACCAATTATTAGGATTGTATAGAAATTCAGCGAACCTGAAGAGCAGCCGCGGTTTTCTGATCCTCCTGCTCCTGCTTTCTCCTCTGCTGTTCTTCGATCTTTCTCCTAGCTTCCATATCGAGCTTCTTCCTTCTGTTCTCCTCGTCCTCTCTCTTCCTGCGCTCCTCCTCCTCTTTTCGTTTTTTCTCCAATTCAAGCTCCTGCTGAATCTTTCTTAATCTTGCCTGTTCCTCGGCGACCTTCTGCTGCTTCACCATATCTTGAAGAGCGGCCATTTGCTTGTTCATCTGATTCACTAGAGATGTGTAGAGACCGTCAATCTCCGTCGGCGCGATTCTCGGATTATTCTTGATTTTGCGTATAGCCATCTCTAGATCGTCATCAAGCCTCTTCATGTCTTGTGTCGATCTCTCTCGATTCTTCAATTGACTCGCAGTCTCCTCCATTCGCGTCAGTTGCTTCCGCAGATTCTTGATTTTCATTATACCGCGAATGCGCGGCCGGTGCTGTTTCTTCGCGATGTACATCCTCGCCGTTTTCTGCAGCACGATCAAATGTTGCCGGCGATAGATGATCTTGTTCTTCAACTTAATAACTGACAACGCGCAGAACTGCAATTTGTTCCAGCGCGACTTCAACAGCCATTTCTTCACGTTGGCGACCAGCTTGCGCAGATTCTCCGGATCGGACCTCATGATTCGGTCGAATTCCGCGAATTTGCCCGGCTTGAAGAAGACCCGGGTGATGCCGAACTTGAAGTCCTTCTGATTCAGCTTCAGGCTGTGCAGCAGCGCTTCGCAGAAGAATCTAGGATCGAGTTTGGCGAGTTCCGGCGGCAAATAGGACTTGTACATGTTGTAAAGCTCATGGAAGGGCACCCGACTGGGATATCCATGCTCCATTAATTCCAAAACCGACGTCATTCCCGAGCAGCGTAGCTGATTCATAATGCTGTTGCCATCAAACTGATGCGCCACCATATCGCTGTTCGGCTTGATGCATCTTATGAAGTTTGTTCCCTAAAAAAAATTAAGGGAAGAATTGTAAACGAAGAAATTGGAATATTCTGTAAATTCAAGAAATTCTCATCCTTACATTGCTTTTCAGCTTGTCCATAAGTTCGCCGAGCTGCGTCTTGAACTTACTGCCGACACTGATGAAGGTGAGCTTCCCCTTTTGCAACGAATGATTGCTGAACTGCGTCCTGAGGAATTTATTGCCGCTTTCCTGAATGAGCGCTTCCAGAGAGGCGTGCAACGCATCGTTGTTCTTTTCAATGAACTGGTTCTGCGAGAATAAAGTATAAACTTACAGTTATATAAATAAATTTCTATATAGAAAGTTTTCCGGACGCATAAATTGGAAATGCGTCTTCAGGAAGTGTCTTTGAAAAGCGCGACTTTAGTTTACATGCCTTTATGACGTTTTTTTACACGCTATTTTGTGAGCAACACGCGACTTTACCGTTTGATAGCAGACACCGCCGGCGTAATGGCGAATCACGAAGCCCTCGTCGTCTCGTAATTCTCGATGAGCCTTCAATCGTGACGTTCGCGGTAAAGTGATGCGGAAGTGACCGCTCCATGCGCGGTGAACCTCATTGGTGAAATGCGCGAAACTGTGAGTCGGCAGTTTCGATTCTTCGTCCAGCAAACTGAAGATACCAGTATTCTTCGACTCGATTAAATCTGAAAGTCAGCGTGACACGCGATTTATTTTTAAAATCTATAAGCGGAAGTACTATTTATCATTTCATCCGCGAAATAATATTATTTAAAATAAATTTTGAAAAAAATCCGTTCGGATAAAACAGGAGAGATCACCGCTTTCTCTTTAAATTATCTTAATATTAAAAATGATAAGGTAATCTGCATAATTCATTATGTGATAATTATATGACTTCTCAGTTTTCATTTTAAGGAATAAACGCTCGAATTTTTGATCTTGCCCTATCACTTGCAACTTTAATTTCACGCACCGATGCAATCTTGATTATCGACGTAAGAAATCTTCGGGACGTTCAAGGACTCTCGGGCGTAAAGCTCTTGCTCGTATTTCAGGATCCGCTCGTTGAAGAACTGCTGGAGCTTCTCGTTGCAGTAATTTATACAAAACTGTTCGAAGCTGTTGACTTTGAAGTATTCTACAAACACGTGCGAGAGAGAAAAATCATTGTAATTCGTCTTTAAATAATCCAGAAGAATGTTCGCTGATAGAAAATAATTTTCTCACCGAATCCTGCGATGTCTAGTACGCCAATGTAGTAACTCGAAGCCTTGAAAGGTATGCTCTTGTTAATCCGTGCAACAATGTGATCAAACAGTTTGCTATAAATGGCTTTGCCCAGAGCGTCCCTAGCGTTATGGGCTTCATAAACCTTTAAGGGCACCCTATCGTAATTAAACAAATCGGTAATAGTAATCAAAGAAGATCGCATTACAAAAAAAAATTTTAGAAATATTTAAATTCATTAAAAAACACAATAGAAAGAAGAATATCATTTGATATCTTCGTGCACTCACATGATGACCGTTCCTTTAATGCCACCCCGGCTGGTTTGCATCACCTTCGAGACCAGAGCCTGTCGCAGCTCTTCGGGATCCACTCCCAGTAACTTCGCGGATATCGTTACCGCTTTTCCCGAGTCGGCAGTTATCCTGCAGCCGCCCTTCGTGTCCTCTGGATTGTCCTCGAACGTGATGTTGCCGAGATGAAGCACCGCAGCCACCATCGTGTAGATTTCCATGCGTTCGGCATCCGTTAAACCGAGTCGAGTAAAAGCCTGTGATATAATAAAGATAATAAAGAATTTTAAAGCGTAAAAAATGATTAAAATAATAGTGCAAGAGAATAAGAAATTTTAGAAATTTACCACCGAGACAAAAAATAATAATTACTGGAGATCTTTAAGTTTTCAAATTGTTCGAAGATCACGTGATTTACGTCGCGTTGGAAGAAGTTTCGTCGGCGTACCTGATCGATAGCATTGAACCCTTCAACATCGTCCAAGATGGGATCGTGGAGGCTGCCCTTCTGCATCTGCTCGCGGCTCTTCTGCGCCTCGTTCAATCGTTTCTCCGATCTCGCGTTGCAGAAATACTGGGTACAGCCGTTCCTCAGATAATGAAAATCGTCCGGCTTGCTGATCCCCAATTTTGCGCGCAGATCAGCCGGCGCGCCAGCGCACATCATGTAGAACACGTGGTAATTCCGCTCGTCCGGACTCTGTAAGCACACCCTAGACTTCTCCAGCAAGTAGTGGGAGATGTATCCGCCGACCACTTGGCACTTGCCGTCGAAGTGCACCTCCATGAACTTGCCGAAGCGTGAGCTGTTGTTGTTGCGCTTAGTCTTCGCATTGCCGAACGCCTCCAGCACCGGAGTCGCTGCGGATTAATCGTAACAAGAAATACGTCACAATCGAATTCTAACTTGTTGAACCATGACATTGGGTAAATGAGAACAACAAGATTCTCTTAGGACAGTTCTTAGGTCGCTTGCATAATTTTTTTTTAGTTTTTTTAATTATTACTTCATTATTTCACAATGTTAATTATACTCTCTTAGGTCGCTTAGCTTGCATAATTTTTTAGTTCTTAATTATTACTTATTTTACTTATTTTACTTAATTATTAATTATTTTACAATGTTAATTATACTTCGTGGAATTGATTAGGTTCTTATTCTTTACCATCGAGAATCCTCTGTTCGATCGGGCCGGCCGTCGAGCCCCAGAGATCGCAGAGATACCGCAAAAGATACTTGGTCGACTCGGTCTTGCCCGCTCCCGATTCACCGGATACGATAATGCTCTGAGATTGTTTCAGCACTTTCATGTCTCTGAACGCTTTGTCGCCTGCGAAGATAAAGGAAAATCGCTCTGTACTCTCGCCGGGAGCGAATCAACTATGGGGAAAAGGGGACAGAGGTCATGCGAGGGCGCGTACCGATGGCGAAGACGTGCGGTGGCGTTTCACCCAAGGACTTTCCCTGATAAGCCTTGATAGTCTTCGGCGAGTAGAGATCCTTCACCTCGTAATACGGATTCACGGCTATCAGAATGTTGGCGACGTAAGTCTGAAATTTAATAGCGTAACGGGAGATTAAAAATGGCGGAGGTGGCAGCAGCGACTCGACCTCAGCGTGTAATTACTCACGTATATCCTGTCCTTGAAATAACGAGTGCGAATATTATTCAGCAGCGTGGCCTCGTTCAGGTACATCAGGGCGCCTGGGAGAAGACAATTTAGAGAAAAAGAGATGAGAGGGAGAAAAAAATCAGTGAAAGTGCCTTTGCAAAAGAGCGAAAGTCGCGCGTGAGAAGCGAGCGTGACCGCGCGATCGTAATCTCTGATATATAAAATGGACGAAACGCACAAGTGCGTCACGGTGTGTTACAATCGGGGGGAGGAATCGCGAGTAAACAGGCGCTAACGTATCTTTTCACTCCGTTCTTTTCTTTCGTAACATCCGCAGCGCAAGATCAGCCCCGTTGTCTTCGCGTAGCGAAATCGAATCATTTCTTTGAACTTTTCCTCTTTTCTTTTCTTGTAAAATTACGCGAGATGACGTGTACGTTTCTAGAGAATATTTACAATTGTCCTCGACATCTTTGGTGTATTCGCCGGCAGGATATACTTCGTCCAGCGGGCAAGTGCGTTGTGGGTATTTCGGATCGAGAGGCACGATCAGGGCGTCCCCGTCCACCATGTCCGTGAATTTCCCGATTATGAAACCCTCGTGGGGGTCACGGACCCACACCTGCTGGTTCTCCATCCCGAGCTTTACTCTGGAAGAAACGGTTGCATGATCAAGATGATACACTCCGCGATCCTTCATCATCTTTACTTCAGTCTTCGTTTTGGGTACTCGAGAGAAAGTGCATTAGCTAGAATTATTTATGAGGAATGTCATCGTATATGGGATATCTTAAGATCATCTGACGCTTTTCTAGCTATCTCCAAATTAATTTCTTAGCTAATTTTAAATTGATATTTTTTTCAACAAAAGCGCCGAGATTACCATCTCTAGCTTTCGTATAATATAAATCATAATTCTAACGCGAGAAATACAATTAAATTATTTATAAGGAATGTCATCGTATGTGGGATATCTTAAGATCATTTGATCATTTGAGAGACGCTTTTCTAGCTATCTTGAAGTTAATTCCATAGTTAATTTAAAGTTGGTATTCTTTTAACAAAAACGATGACGGGTAATTAACTGTTTAAATCGAAAAATCCTTTTCAAACTAAGCTGTGGGGAAAGTTTTGACGAACGACCAACGAAACAACACTCGTTTGAACATTATAAGTAAACTTCACCAAAGTCTCAATTTGATTTCGATTTGATTCTTTCATATAGACACGTAATGTCGAGAATTGGAAAATTGCGATAAACGACGACCTTCCTCGACTTCTTCGCCGAGAGAAAATCGGCTTCAAATTGAACGAGGCATTTGTAGCTAAACGGATATCCGGTGGTTTCGCGGAATTATCCAGTACGAAAGCGCGGACTCACGTTGAAATTCGCAACGAGAGCGATCGAGCGCGAGCGAGCGCTGTAAAGACGAACAAATCCGCGTGTCATTCTCGCTTATACGGACCGTAAATCGCCGACGACAGCTTTTGCTGGCACGGACACTTTCTAGCCATGTCTTTCGGCGAAGTTTCCGGTGAATGAATTCATCCGTCCGCGCTGACTTCCGGCGCTCTACCACGTATGCTGAATGGAGATTCTTAGCAGTCCCGGCGATTCTTGGGTCTCGTTTTAAGCCGCGCATTATTGACGGAAGAAGCAACAAAAGTGCCATCACGGTCGATAAGGATTGAGGATTGGTCGTAGTCTCAAACGATAGTCTCGCGAGCGAGGATCTCCCATGAGCTTAAATAGCTTTAGATAAACGAGTCTGATAAATGGCTATCGACGCGTTATCAGAATATATATACGGGGATAAAATGCAAATCTTATTTTATATTTGTTGGTCGAAAAGTCACCTTATCAATCTCCGTGGAGTCGCTTCTTCAATCTGGCTCTCAAATCCGGATAAAATTAATTTAATTGGAAACTAATATTAAAATTATTTTTAATTTTACTTTCGGATAAAACGGAATTATCTAATTAATTCTATATTCCGCTAAAAAAATTTCTTCGATCTTATTTAATCTATAATTAAGTATATTTCAAAGCTGTCTAAAATACTATTTACTGGCAGAATTAAGATCGACTATTCTAGGACACCCTGTATATGCGCAATGATTATCTTGTGCCGTGCAGGACAATTTTGTGGTAATGACGGAAGCAGAAGCTTATCAGTTTGAAAATTGGCAGTTAAAACTAGGTTTGCACTTTGACGTTGATATATCCTTTGTATTTCGGCGCTCCAGTTTCGTCTCGGCGACTGACGCGAAAATCGAAATTCTCGGCTTCAATTTATCGCTTATCGCGACGCGTTATCGAGATAAGCGCGATGACGGAAGGTACGACGACTCCGAAATAATCACCGTTACTCATCGTCGAAAACGTATGGTGCAGCTGCTCGGTGTGTTCTTTTCGTTTCTCTTTCTTGAAACAGCAGACATTGTCCAATTATGTTTCACTCGTCAAACCACATCTCTTTCCCGTAGAAATCCCGTACATAAAATATGAAAAATGGCAACACATTTATTTCTAAAGCTTTCGATTTTACTTTTAGGAAACCGCTTTTAAAATTAATATATCTATATGTTAAAATATCGACTACCAAATAAGAAAATCTACATGGGCAGCTCGACACATCTTGTATAAATTCCAAGGTAAATTCCAAGGTCCTTAGAAAATTAGAGATCTGTATTATTAAATATTTTAAATATTAAAAATATTTATATTAAATATTAAATATATTATATATTATAAATATTATATGTAAATTGCGCTCTAATTACCGCGCTCTACTCTCATTGCCTTATTGTTCTTTAGAATTATAAATATTAATTATTATATATTATAATTGTTAAGTATGAAATATTTAAATTAAATATTAAATATTTATCACAGAAGAGATTTGTTTCGTCTCAACTGGGCCAATTTTTAATTTAAATTAATATATTGCGAATCGCGACGTTTTTCGACCATGGGTTTTGGTCCTTTCTAGAGAGAGTGAAATTAATTAGAATATCCCATCTCTTGTCTATTAAATATTTATATTAATAAAATTTTTTCCAAAATATCGTTATTTACAAATTCCTCAATTTTCATCCTCCTGTCGCTATCACGCGGAGACGATTTTCTCGATTGCGTAACGCGCAATCCTCGCGACGATTTTCGAGTTCAGCGTGCGCGGCGGACACGCTCCGGGTCCGGGGTTGTACCAGGCGGTCGTGTGCGGCGATAAAATCACAGAGGCACAAAACGACGCGTCGTCGTCGTCGTCGTTGTCTGGCGACACGGTCGCTCCGTTCCGCGCGTGTTTTCCGGCGTCACCAGGTTCGACAATCCGACAGGCCGCGATCAAAGGTCGTCACGAGTCGCTGCGCCTCGCGTTTTACACGCGCCGCCGGCGCGCCGTGACAGAATTTCGAAAAAGCCCCGGCCCTCGTCGTCGGCAACGCGACACGGTGCACTAAACCTGTCGCATTTGCATGCGAGTGCATCCGATATACATTTTTTTTTTTTAAACCAGCAAGGAATCTAGATATGTCTCTCCGTCTGTACTCTTACTTACCTCTACAGCACGAAATATTGCTACAACATTACAGAAATATTATTTTGTAAGATTGAAATATTTCACAAAATATTTCCGAAATCTTGTAACAACATTTCTATGCCCGCATTTAAACAATATTTTGCAATATTCCTACAATGACCCTAAAATATTTTTTAAAATATTGTATATATATTCCTGAAACGTCAATGCAATTTTTTCAGATAATGTCTTAAATATTTCTAAGTACTGAATTTCTAAATATTATGCTCATTAATTTCTTTTGTGCAAAGACACAATCATATCTCGCACTAAGTGTATGCATAAACCATGCATAAATTATGGCATGTCCGAGCTTCGGTTATATAGACAGCTCGACAAATTTTACATTCGAGAAACGACATCATCTAGCGGCAGTCCTAGAATATCCGAATACGTAATCAAAATATATTGTAATATTTCTAGAATATTACAACGTATGTGATTGAATTATGATATTGCAGTAATATCTTGCAACATTTCTTGTAAAATATTAAAATTACAATATTTCTACAATATTCATGCAATATTGTAATATGTCGCACTATTGAAATATTCCTGCAATCTTTTAGCAATATTTTGTACTGTAGGGTATTGTATTAAACCGATATCTTTCTTCCTGTGTCTTCGGTTCATTATGCGTTTGAATGTTTCAACTTCATTTTTCGGTCAAAATTAAAATAAAATAACCGAGATGAGGGCGTGACAAAATGTGAAACTCAGTTTGGTACACGAAAAGAATGGTTTTGCTAAAATATCTCTCTAAAGTTTAGCTAAATACACAAAATAATTATGTTAGGCCATCAGAATAACTATAATAGGACGTTTAAGCACGATGATAATGCTGCAAAAAGTTTTAACATTCTAGCAACTAGTTAGAACGCCTAAATCAATATTTTGATGGTTTAACGTAGTTACTTTCAGATTAGTATCTAATAAAATTTTTGAGATGTTAAATTTTGAATGTTCAACTTCATTTTTCGGTCAAAATTAAAATAAAATAGCCGAGATGAGAGCGTGACAAAATGTGAAACTCAGTTTGGTACACGGAAAGAATGGTTTTGCTGAAATATCTCTCTAAAGTTTAGCTAAATACACAAAATAGTTATGTTAGACCATCAAAATAACTATGATAGGACGTTTAAGCACGATGATAATGCTGAAAAAAGTTTTAACATTCTAGCAACTAGTTTGAACGCCTAAATCAATATTTTGATGGTTTAACGTAATTACTTTCAGATTAGTATCTAGTTAAATATTTTGAGATACTTCAGCAAAACCGTTCCTTCCGTGTAGAGTAGCTGAATAAAGGCACTCTGGGGAGACGGCCGCAATTGTTACTTGATATATAATACCGCGATTACCGTGTCGGATAGCAGTCGCAACCGCTGGGAACCACGCGCGGTCGATCTGGAAAGCGCGAGAAATTGCCTTGTTCCTTCTGTCGTACTCTCCGCATCCCGTTAGAGATATCGTAACGGTAAAAGCCAGCGGTAAATCCTTGCATCGATCCACAGGACATCGCGGCTACGAGACGGCGGCGGCGGCGGTGGTGCATGCGTTTTGAATCTCATCTAATCCACGGAACGAATCTCAGGACCGCGTGATGAACAACGGATACCGAAACGTCTGCTTAAATCGATCCTACCGTGGCAATGCGGCCGAACGATGCGGCGAACAATGTTGCAACACGTCGCGGCGTCTAAGCATGCTAAGAAGCAATTTTCTGCGTTCCGTGAGATGCGAGGTGCATCGCAAAGAGGAAGAAAGAGAGAGAGAGGGGGGGAGAGAGAGAGAGAGAGAAGAAGAGAGAGGCGAAGAATCGTTCGCATCGGTTCGTTCACCTTCTTCTACTATATAGCAGAAGAAACCGTAACGTCCAGATGTTGCGTCGTCTTCCTCCTTTCCCTCCCGTCGTCTCGTTAACCCTTTCCTTTTTTTCTTCTTTCCCTTTTCCTTTTTTCTTTTAATTCGCGGTACAGCGAGGCGCGGTGGTATCGATCCCCCGGGCCTCATCGCGCACGGGCTCGGCGTCTCCTCTTCTTCCGCTCGACGTCGGAGATCGCTTTCGCGCATTGTTCCCCGAGAACGAGGCGCGGTTCCCTCGCCTCGTTCTCCGCCTCCGTTCGCAGGGACAGTCGCGCTAAAGCCCGTATCAGACTATGGATTGGGATTGGGATTGGATTGGAATTTGACCAATCGGAAGAAAGAAAACCAATAACAAGTTCAGTTAAGCTTAGCTTTGATTGATCAAATTCCAATCCAATCCCAATCCCAATCCATAAGTCTGATACGGGCTTAATGCGCGCTCCTCTCCGATCCGAATGCACTTTGCGTGCGGAGGTGCCTCGCTCGCGCTGACGACGTCGCGCGACGGGCCCCTAATCCATTGAAAGGGCCGGTCGAAAGGGAATGAAAGGGACGCGAGAGGAAGCAGGAAACGGCAGGTGGGACCGGCATACCGAAACAGGGAGACACGCGTGAGCGCTCACCGAATTTACCGCACCGAGACCCGCAGTCAAAATAAAAGAGAAAGAAACGTAGTGAATTTTAAAATGTATCGCTTTTCCAAGAGAAAACAGATACATATCTGTAACATCCTTATCTATTATTATTGTTTTATCAGCGGCGTTACTGAGAATGAGAAGAAAAACGGAGGTTTTATTGCGATGAAAGAATAAGAGATGTCATCCTCGAATAATATATTGTAATTTAGTTCGACGTTATTATTAGAAATTTATTATTTTATTAAAAATTCTTTATTTCGTTGCAGAAATAATGTACGTTTATTTTATTACGCGAACGCGATTGGGAGATCCGTAATCCCGGATTGCAGCATCGAAAATGCTAGCGAGTAACGTGATAAGAAATATATATAAATTTATTATAAATTTATTATATTTATTTATTATATATTTATTTATTATATATATTTATTATATTTTCCAATAAGAGCTACCGAATGTTTTTAGGTTTTGTTTGAAATGCGGCAACACTGTTCGATGTTTGTGTTGGATATCTATCATCTGTAGGTCATTACAAATTACAATATTAGTCATGGAGCGATACATGACTGAAATTGTAGAACGTGTTCATATCGTTAAAACTTATTACGGAAATTCGTGTACTGTAAAAAACACATTTTGCAAAATTCGTGATTTTTTCGGTCCACATAATCGTCCTACAGAGAAAACAAATCGTATAGTGCATAAATTCGAAGAAACTGGATCTGTAAAAGATGTACCGACGCCTGTGCATCAGTGATGTGCCGTATAGTTTACGTCAATTCTTTACATGATTACTTACGTGTAAAGAATTAATTCTTTACATTGCTATTTTCTACGTAAAAAATGTAAAGAATGTATTAGGTGCGCAACTAAGTTCCCGCTGTTTGTCAATAGATGACTCCAGCGCTGGTCGATTTAGACATATCCAAAACGTCATGAACCA
>NJRP01000077.1:77798-88801 GCA_003063835.1 Aphaenogaster floridana | reverse complement strand
GTTCAAAGGTCAAACTTTTCAATTCTTTACATATTTTACATTGTTTACATTCTTTACATATTGTTTACATTCTTTACGTATTCTTTACTCCATATGTAAAGAATTAATTGTTTACACGTAAACGCACATCACTGCTGTGCATGCTCGTTCAAAACGTTCAGCCGAAAATATTGTCGCGGTTCGTGAAAGTACGGCTGAAAATCCGAGAATGTCAATTCCTCCGTCGCTCCATGACTAAAATTGTAATTGTAATGACCTACAGATGACAGATATCCAACACAAACATCGAACAGTTGCCGCAATTCAAACAAAATCTAACAACATCCGGTAGCTCTTATTGGAAAACTCTATACATACATTGATACAGTTCGGGATGTATTTAAATACATGCGCGGCAATTTATTCCAAATAAGATTATTCCGTTAATTGATGAACTACGGCAAATGCAAGATCTAAATATAACAAACTGGCCGCGCGACAGGTTCCTTGTTTCAATCACGCCGATGTATTTCGTCGTTTTACGTCGTTTAACATTAATTGGAACAACCTTCGCACCACCGCCGCCGTTATCAAGAGCACTTGGTGATTAGATCGAGTGCAGTAGGTCGAGCTTTCGGTCTCCCATTTGCATCGAGTTCCACTCGGCATTTTGCACCGATTAGCGGAGCGGCGTATTTTGGAAAATAGAGTTCAGCCGTGTCTCGATCTGCATTGAAATATCAATGGACACACTCTCGATCTCACACATAATAATTGCGAATATTACCGCTAGTTTAACTTGCATATTATTCCGCTTGTCACCATTAAGTTGCAACGATGTGAAAAATTTTCTTGGTCAATGACGCGACGTGATTCCTCGCAACGCATCGCCAATGTCATCGGTTTAAGGATGTTTGGGTTACAATATTACAATAGTACAATACATAGGCGCCCTTACAACTTTTTTCAAGAGGGGGCAGAGTGTAAATATACTAGGGGTGTCACAACAAACGTATTTTCAAATATTTTTTTAAAGAAATATTTATGCAGATTTTTATTTTTAATTGTAAAAATTTCAAACAAAAATTGTAAAAATTAAAATCCAAGGGGGGCGTACGCCCCTCTTTGCCCCCCCCCCGTCCCTCGTGGACGTCTATGATACAATATTAGTTAACATATAATAGATTGTAAGACGACTTGACTGGCCATAGATGGTATTCTATTTATTACTACGTATCAACCATACGGATTGTGGTCTATGAGTATTAAATTTTAATAATAATAATGCTAACGCATTATTAGATTCTCCCCCTCCCCTCAACACCCTCCTATCACGAAAACTGTTAGAAAATTTGTTGCAAAAAATATTACCTCAGCCAGGATTAGTTAAGTTATTAAAATTTATAAAAACTACAGTTTTCTTGTCGCCTGGATCATGAAATAAATAAATTTACATTGCATAAGGAATTAAACTACCGTAAAATAACATGTGCGCATGTTTATCCCGCAAAACTGTCGGAAATTGATTTCGACGGTGGTACTCGGAGGATCGGTATGCAAATTTTTGACGGGCGATCTACTCCCCGCCGAAAGTGAGCCGATCGATAATGGCTCGGGAACGGCGCGGCGCGGCGCGGGATCGGAAGTGGCCGCGATTCGCTTTTAAGTGCACACACGATCGAGACCGGTGGATGAGTCACGGGCGTCCTCGACGTCTCTCACGGCTGCTCGCCCACCTATATACACATATATAGGATCGGGCGATTCTTTTTCCGCGGTTGCGTAACGCGATTCGCGCTATGCCGCGTCACACGTTCGTTATACCTACATACGTTTCGCCGAAAGGATCCGCTGAACGACAGAAATCGAGGCTCTTTTCATTGTCAGTTCTGTCGACTCACTTTCGTCGCGTTACTTTCGCTAAAGAGACAAGGGGATAAACGTTCGTCGCGTATCTCCGATTTCAATGAGTTTCGCAGATGTCATATAAGCGACTGAGAAAATGTACCGAAGGCATTAATACGAGAGCGTATTGTTTCGCCCCCGTGTTTTTGTTGCAATGTCGAGAAATGCTGAGGTCAGGATAATCTCGACAGCTGACTCGACATTTCCAGTCAAGTAACGACGCGGAGAAAAATGAGGCCCCATCTCTTAGATGAAAGATCCGATCGAGTTTGAACATACTTCGAGGACAAACCGATCGCTCTCGAAATTTAGAGTTAATCGCGATTACGCGAAGCGGGATTCGCACGCTGATGATGACGTTTTCTCGTCAGCAACAATGATTAATGCGGAGGAATTCCGGGGAATGGTGAAATTGGTTTAAGTGTCCCTATTTAAGGATCACAATTAATACATGACGTGTAGCATGAATGATTAAACGAGAAGACGTCGTGACACCGCTCGTCGGTAATTACGTGACGTTTGATAAGAAATTCGAGATAAAACATAATTAGGACTTTCGCGATAATCAAGACAGGCTTAACGAAGAATGTACATGTACATAGAAAATTAAGTGCAAATATGAATGCTTTAAGGGGGTATTCTAGTGTAACACGCGTTTCTTTGTTTTTTTGGAGATTTTTTTTTACAAGGAACCAATAAAAATTTTTAATATTGGCTTTTTATGTATATATTTAATTATCTTTGGAGAACATTAAACAATTTTCAGAAACTTTAATTTTCCTAAATCGCCAGTAAATAATTAACATATAATAGATTGTAAGACGACTTGACTGGCCATAGATGTATTCTATTTATTAATACGTATCAACCAATCGTGGGGATTTTGGCGTAAGGGCGAATTCACACCTTGGCAGAATAGCGGAAAGCGGAAAAGCAGAAGCCAATGAGAAGTGGCACTCAGTTGCTCAGTGCAACTTAGTGCAATTCAGTGCAACTCAGTGCAACTGAGTGCTTCTTCTCATTGGCTGCTGCTTTTCCGCTTTCCGCTATTCTGCCAAGGTGTGAATTCGCCCTAAGAGTTGCGCGTCAGCTTTCTGTGCCAAAGATCCAGGTTCAAATTCACTCAGAATATATCAAATTTTTTATTTGATCCCCACCTCTCGGAAGGCAATGGCAAACCACTGAGAGTACCTTTGCCAAGACAATTACTATATGGAGCACCATGGTGTTGATCACTACACATCGTTTACGATGTTGGACTAAGAAGAAAGAATCAACCATACGGATTGTGGTTCTCTACGAGTATAAAATTTTAATAATATATAATAATGCTAATGCTAATTAAACAATTTTTTTGGAGCTAAAGTAATGAATATGAATAACAGTGAAACCCAGCAAATACACCTGTCCAAAAAAAATTTCCTAAATGGCTGCCATAATTGCTGCCGTTCTGCTTATGTGAAACAAAAAAAACAAAAAGATTCTCAATTAGTATGAGTTTGGCTATGCAGATACCAGAATGGAATGGAAAAACTGAAAATTTGAAAAATGGCGGCACTTTGAAAATTAAGTATAGATTTTGGCGATTTTTTTTAATTTTTCAAAGACTGTAAAAATTGTTGAAAAATTCTTAATTCTGGTAGGGGCTAGAAGATGTACGCACAAGCTGGACTTGATCGGTCCAGTAGCTCCTCGAGATATCATGGCAGCCATTTCAAAAAACATGATTTTGAGAAAAACGCGTTTAAAGCTTTGCGCACCGTTTTGATGAAGATAGTTTTACGACTTCTGCCAGTCCAGCACCATATATCCAGCAGATGTCTCTTAGAAAGGTCAGAAGGGAACCGTTATAGGTTCCTCTTTCAAACTAACAATAAGATCTACGAATTGAACGAATTTTGGACGAAACAAAGCTGTCGAGACAAAGTTATTATTCGTCGTCAAATCGCTATAACTTCGTCAATTTTACGAATTCAAGCAAATCCCTTTACAAACATATTTTTCATAACATATACTTTGAGAAAATTCAAAAAAATTGTTTCAATTTTCTCAAACTTTTACCCTAGAATAGCCCCTTGCTCACAATTCGCTCTGATTCATTGTATCGGACTTATCTGAAAAGATTCCTTCGCTATCGCTCGTATCGTTATCGGGATCTCTCTCGGGCTCTAAGCTCGTCGTTTTCGTAATTCTCTCTCCCTTTCTCTCTCTCTCTCTCTCTCTCTCTTTCTCTCCAAAAGGGACGCGCCGTTGCGAAAACACGTGGAAAAACGCGCAACCGGCAGCGGTAATTACTTAGCGGTTTTGCGAAGGTACTCATCCAACCGTCTATCTCGCAATCGAAACGGCGAGCGTTACTTCGCGAAGCGAGGTGCGCGTATGATCGTGCATTACGCGCAAGAGAGCGCGGGCAATTTTTCTCTTTCCTCTTTCTCCGCCCCGCCGTTTTCGTCCACCGACGGATTGTTTTACGAGGTGCACGTAGGCGCTTACGTAGGTTCACACACTAATTCACACGGGCCGCGCCGCGCTTTTGCATTCGCGCATTGCACCTGCCGCGCCGCTCCGTTCCACTCTCCTAATCACGGACTAGATAAACCGGCGAGCGTGCGCGAAAAGGAAAAAGAACCGCCAGCGGCGATTTTTCATTCCCGCTCCGGTTCCCGCGGCCGTCGTAAAAGGGAGTACGGTAACACATTACGTAAAACTTATGCACATCCGTCCTCCCGAATGGTTTGCCCCGCCGCGCCGATTTATTGTCAACCGAATGATAACGACGAGGGAGTGTGTTAATGTTAATGTTTCCCTCTGTTAAATCGGTATCGTTTGCAACTAGGACGTCTTTTGATTTAAAAAGCTTTAAAATGGATAAATGGATTATAACGATCTTTCCTCTTAGCGCGAATTTGTTTTCGCATCTCCGAAACTGGAAATCGGAGATGCGAAATCCTAGCCAGAAATGAATTGCAAATTATTGGAAAAGAAACAAGAGAATAATATTCTGTATAATGTCGACTGTTTATATTTCTGGAGTTACTGATTCTCCAAATTCCTCTTCGAATCTCGTCGAAACACAAGTTGGTCTTCGATCCGTTCGACGATCGGCCTTGTTGCTCTTACTTTCGCGAAGTTTATCCCCTGAGCGAAATATTGAGTACATATTACTCGCGTCGTGTTACACGTGGACAATATCGCCGGTCCCACCTGTCGATTGCGAAAGCAATAATTCACACGCACGAGCGAAGCCGGATCGGCTTATCGCAACGCGGCGGAGCGCGCGATCGCGCTCCGCCGAGTTTCGCGAGTCGCGGTGATGTTTTCGCGGACGGTTCTCGAGACGGTTTACAGGGCAGGTTTACTCACCGTCTCGCCGTGCGAGGACAGTCAGCCGGTCGGGAACTATACGAACGGCACAAAATCCGACATGCAACTGTCGGCGCGGCTCCGCTCCGGTGCGACCAGCCCGCTCGCTCGCTCGGCGATCCACGGCTGTTTCCGCCGATGCCACGCGGCAAACAGCGATCGTACCAGCGCGTAGATCGCGTACCGTCGTCGCTGTCGCTCGTACCAGTGGTACCGGCAGCAATATAAACAGCCGTTCGGTGATGATCTTGGAGCACTCGACATGTTATGGAGAACCGGGAGCTTCGCGATGGAGCGCGCAAATGAAATGGATTCGCAAACGCGCAAGTTGAACTGTCCAGCATTTGAAATACGGATCTCAAGTTGAATGATGAATTTAGATCGTTCTCGCGGTGGTATTGTCGTTGTTGGTACCAGCGATGTTTTGATCTTGAAGTCGGAGAAACGTGGAGCGACGTCGAGATGAAATGTATTCGTGATAAAGAGCAAATTAAATCTGCAATCTGCAATTAAAGCGATGAATGATATAATAAGAAGCAATTTTTATAATTTACATTTAAGGGTATATGTATTTTACAATTAGTATGACTGTGGAATCTACAAGATGTATTTTCAGACGAATAATTTTTAAAGGCGTATATGTGCAATAAGACACTATATATGTATATGTATCAAAAAAGTAATATAATTTATCTCTATCATTCAATACGAAATAACAATCTATATCTTGAGCGTAATATATATAATTATCTATTTAATTCATTTATTAAATATACTAATGTATATCTATTATGTAATATATCATATATATAATACTATACTTTTAATATAGATCACTGTTTTGTAATATAATATATAAATTATTATATTATTGTTAATGTACAGTCTATATTGCCAATATTTGAATTTAAAATTTTGTGGACTAGACGTGACGTTGATAGTTACCGCGAGCATGTCAATTTATCGAATGTTGGTATTTTGCTAAATACAACAATTTCAACTTTCAATAATTTAAAAAATATAATTCAGCACTCAATTGTAGTCTTTCCATATTTATAAAATTTTTAAATGCTTTACTTTTTGCATTTCGCTTAATGCCAATAGTCAATAGATAAATTACCGACACGAGTAATTATCGACATCATCATTTTCCTTATCATATGTAATTTTGACATTACTCTATTTATGCAATATTGAAAAATATAGGATGCGCAATGCAGATAAGCCAGTTCTTTCCCTAACGTTTGATAGCAATTTATTTACTGCGTAACCTAAATTGTATCGGCGCACTAATCAATATCTTCATCAAGAAAAATTGGATCGGAAAGAAGAAATGTGATTGAAAAAACAACCGGTAATTAAAAATAATAATAAATAATAATAATAAGAAAGGCGTAAATGTGTGTAATCTCTGGCAATAACTGCATACGCGATGAAGACGTAAATAAATACCGTTACCGGCAATCGAGCAGCACCGTCGAGCTTCTCTTCTTCCTGTACTTACCGTTTTAGACACCTGCAATTGAAGAGTTGAAATAACAGCGTAAGACGACTTATCACACATAAACTTTATTTTCGACTTTTTAAGTTTAATTTTTATCTGAATGTTACAAATGATTGTGAATAAGGTTCATTCTCCTTTTCTTCGCTCTTCCAAATTATTTATAGCAAATTCGGTTGGATGCACTAGTGAGCACTGATATTAAAGCCGTTGTACACTGGTCTAGTTTGAGTGTAAAAGTGAAATGCAAATATCTCAAATGATAAAATACATATTTTACCAAACGGCACAATAAAATGTATTGACGATTTCGCAGTTTAACCCATTTACGTAGTTATATTAAACACACATCTCTACGTCGATTTGTGTACAGCTTTAACGTGCACCAGTGCGCACTAGTGCGTCCAACCGAATTCATTATTAAATTTTAAATTTCGAGCTCGTTTGTTTTCTAAATTACGAGATTCAAGGTTTCAATCGAAAAGTAAGAAAGAAACAAAAATCAACGAAATATCAGAAAAATATGATCGGCAAGAAGGTTGTACTGTCTAACAAGGGGACCTTCAGGCTAATGGATTTTTGTTTTTTTTAATACTTACTGTACTTGAAGGTCATCACCCGGACATCAATTTCCCAAAAGTAACGAGTAAAAAAATTTTTTTAGGTAAAATTCTATTACCTTTTTATTTTCATTGTGTGCAAGAAAGTAATTGCAAAGTAACGACTCGTTACTTTTTAAGTAACTATAACTGTAACGAGTTACTTTTCAGAATCGATAACCTGTAACTGTAACTAGTTACATTTTCAATGAAAACACTGTAACTTGTAACTAGATACTTTTATAAAGTAACTTTCCCAACCCTGATAATAACGAACAGATTTTGCTACAACAGCATAAAGTCTGCTCTGCCAGCAAATTATTTTTTTCCGTGTGTGTACATAGCGCGCTCGGAATTCTTCAAAGTCGATTTTCTCGAGTTTTTCTGAAAAGCGCGCCTTACTGCTTTGGGAAATTGATGTCCGGGTGATGACCTTCAAGTACAGTATTAAAAAATACAAAAAATTATTAAAAAAGTATTTTAAAAAAACAAAAATCCGTTAGCCTGAAGGTCCCCTTGTTAGATCTAAAGTGTCTGCATTTTCTTTTCACAAAACTATAAGAAACTGTAGTCAAACAATTAAATGTCATAAACTATTCACTTTAAAAAAAATTGACTTGACTAAAATAAAAAGAGATAACGAAAGTGACTCATATTTTAGTTTACGATTTTTGTGAGTGAAAAATGTAACAAAACGCGCAGCGTAAAAGCGAATTCTTTCTTTATGAATTCTAAAGGTGGTTCGTGACATCCTGTTAGTCACTCGTCAGCTGTAATTCAAGTTATCGCGAATGTAAATACCTGCGAAATGTACAAATAACATGTATGCGACGATTTCTTCGTCGACATCGGTTTTATGTGTCTTTTACTTTGTATCGCGAACGTTTATGGACAGCGCAAAGACAACGGCGATAATGAATTGCGCCGTTCGGACGCCTGCAACCAAGATCTTTTGCAAATGGTCCGCAAAAAGTGTGTTAATCAATCACATTTTAACGCTCGTTACACACAATAAACGCGAGCACATCATATACGACGATGATGCGCTTGTTCTGCCATGCACGAATATCATCGGCAGATGTTGCTTTCCTGATGCGATTACGTCAGATATTCAAATTCGATGCAATTACGTTCGTCAAAGAGTGGAAAGAAACTACGCGAAATAAACGTGTGGGAATATCACGGGAGCCGACAAAGGCACTGACAGTTCTGACGAATCTGTGCACGGAACGGGTGAATTGAAAGAAGAATCGATAGAAATCCAGCAGCATTGCTGATGCTTCACCTTTTGTGTATCTGTATATTTTTGCCTATCTTTCTAGTGTAATTTTTATCAGTACATAATAAATAAAATTAAAATTAAAATCGTTTTGTAAAGTTGGAAATTTCTTACCTTTGAAATCGAGGATTCCTGAATCCCTCTCGATATATTCTTGCTTATTCTGATTTTAATCAAACGATTAAATATGAAGGAGCCAAGACTGTTAAAGCTGATTCGCAAAAGTAAGTATTTAACTTCATAGACATAAATACCTTCTCGACACGTTTCAATTCATTCTATTTTTAGCGAAAATTTGACCTCAACGAGAAAAAGTGACACGTTAACATTATGGAATTTTGCAAGGCCACGGCGCAGAAGAAAAAATATTAATCGATAAGTGAATTGAAACAGAAAAGCAATGAGGCGAGCAACAAAAATAAGCAGGAAATATTTGTATCGATAAAACTGAAAACACTTGCGATGTAAAACAATTATTTACGATAACGCGCCAATGCTTCATTATATTTCCTGTCGTTTCAACATCTTTTAGTATTCGATGCTTCTAAGAATAGAAAAAGTGACAAAATAGAAGGAAAACCCAAACAAAACGTCTCGCATTACTTGTTTATCATTTATCTCAATTTACGCAATATTTATTAGTTACACACGTATATGAATCATATTAATTTAGATTTATTTTTAATTAATAATGTAGATATACATATATGTGAATATGTGTGCGTGTGTGTGTGTGTGTGTGTGCCATGTGCAGTAATGATAAAAAAAAACATAAAATTTTAACTTCGTAAATAATTTCTAAATGCACAGACGATGTAAAGAAAGGGGCTGTACAAATAGTCTTCATTCAGTTATCTTCTACACATTATATAGCACATAACGCAATGATAAGCGGGTTATATCTTAATTAAACACACGCCTCTTGTTACAACAGAAACGTTATCCCCTGGCCTACGGAGCCAGCAATAAAATCCCTTATCCAGCGTCCCCGCACACACGAGAATCTGCGAAAGCGCGACAGGGGGATGTCCCCCTCGCCGGGGGACTTTCGCGGGAGAATAGACGATAACGTGGAGAATGCGCAAAGCGAGATAATCGCATGCGTGAAATACGACGGCGTCATCCGGCATTCCGGTCGATTATTCGATCGTCGTTAACTGCATTCCGGGCTCGGATGCTCCCTCTTGAGTTCTCTCCCTCTCTCTCTCTCTCTCCTGCCCCTTCCCCCTCTTCGTCCTGCGTCGCATGCGTCACGTGCGTAATTGGGGTGAAAACGCAGATTTACCCGCCGGGAGGTCACTTTGACCAACTCCGATTTAATATTAATCAATGTTAATTCAAAATTCGTAGAATTGCTAACAGCAAGATTGAGTTAATCGTCGATTCAAGTTAATCGAAGTGAATCGAAACGTCCTCCGTTGCTCTTCCCCACCACCGGGTAATCCTGTACAGGCGCCCGATGGAATCCTCTGATGCTTCACGCCTCGCTCGGTGCATTCCACCCGGCTCCGATGCCTCGGTGATTCCTTCTGCCGGCACGTCTTTAAAGTCACCGGCGCGTCTTCGGCGTCGTTACTCCGCGTCCGGCAACGTTCGACGTCGCAGGTCAGATCAACCAGTGGTGGTCCATTCGTGTCTCGACTACGCCCAGCGCATGCATCCTCTACCTGCTCTACCGTCCCCAGCTGCCAGAACTGTGAACATTCTCAAAATTATCTGACACCGATCGCCGACGATCGTTATCGGGATTGCAGGCGAGGTGATTCTCGCGAGTGTGTTGATTCACGGCGAACCTTGTCGACGATGAGACGTCTGTTGACGTTCTGTCATTAATCGACAACGCGTCTCATCCATCAGGCATCATTTATAACGCTCGATTCGACCAATTACCACGATTACACCGTGACGTTTTGCAGTGACATTCATTCTTTCATTCGTTAACGCGATCACGTTCGAACCAACGTTTTGTGATCAGTGTTCAGTTGCCATCTACGCATTCCTCGGATTGATTGGCTGTCAGACGAGTGGAATATATTCACCGCTATAAAGGACGCGACGTTCGTTTCTCCCCCGAGAAGGGTCTGGTCGGGTTCTGGAAAATTCAGGTAAGAAAAGAAAACAGGAAACGCACTTAAATAGACCGAAAAGTTCTTTCGGAATGTCTGCACTCGTACACGTTCACTCGTACATCACTCGAGGATCGTGTTGTGTGTTAAATTTCCAAACAATCGGATTAGAAAAAAAAAGAAAGTTTTATTACTGGGCACACAGAAAAAAAAGAACATTCTTTATTTCAAAAATATCTTTATTTTTTACATGTAAATCTTAAAATGAGATTTTATAGCGTTAAACGAAGAAATATTACTTGCATCAAAAC
>NJRP01000077.1:39160-62978 GCA_003063835.1 Aphaenogaster floridana | reverse complement strand
TTCAATAAAGAAAATTATAGTCTTATTATTCAAAAATAATTTTTATTAATGGAAAGCAAAAAATATTAGATAGAGAATAACAGTACTTTCAAACCAAGAATATTCATATTATAAAGATAATACAGTTTAATCTTATTATTGTATTCTTTATGTAACAATTACAATATTCAAATTAATTTATAATATTCTTGAAATACAAGAATATAAAATTCTTCTAAGAAAATTATATTTTCTTGCTTATATATGAGAAACAATGATAGTGTTAATTTAAATATATTTGTCTTGATTGAAGACTTTTTTTCCTGTGTGCAAAAACGCGCGTGACGTACGGACAAATTCTCATCGTTCTTTAGAATTTTTCGTTTTTGGACGTTATAAATATTATTGTTATTGGATAAATTCCATAATATTATCCTCCGTAGTTTGTCAAAATATATAAGATAATATAAAGCATGTTATTATTACCACTAAAAACAAATTTGGACAACGTACGTCCGTATGTCACGTTCACTTTCATTAAACGCACGAGTCTTCTTTTAGTGATAATAATAACATGCTTTATAGTTTATATTATCTTATATATTTGGACAAACCACGAAGGAGAGTTATGAAATTTGTCCAATAACAATAATATTTATACACACAGAAAAAAAAGTCTTCAATCAAGATGAATATATTTAAATTAACACTATCATTGTTTCATATATATAAGCAAGAAAATATTAGTTTCTTAGAAGAATTTTATATTTTTGTATTTCAAGAATATTATAAATTAATTTGAATATTGTAATTGTCATATAAAGAATACAATAAGATTAAACTGTATTATCTTTATAATATGAATATTCTAGGTTTGAAAGTACTGTTATTCTCTATCCAATATTTTTTGCTTTCCATTAATAAAAATTATTTTTGAATAATAAGACAATAATTTTCTTTATTGAATTATATAAAATGTTTTGATGCAAGTAATATTTCTTCGTTTAACGCTATACAATCTCATTTTAAGATTTACATGTCAAAAATAAAGATATTTTTGAAATAAGAATGTTCTTTTTTTCTGTGTAGAACAAAAAATTCTAAGAACGATGAGAATTTGTCCGTATGTTACGCGCGTTTTCTTAGTCTTCGGGACCGCTTTACAAGCGTTGAATTCCTCGCGTTCCGACGTTTCGGCGGACAACAGTCTCGTTAGAGCCGATTCGAAATTCAAGTGTGGAAAAGATTCTTAACTCAGAACGAAGATAAAGCGCATTAAAATGGTGATTGTGTGAGTTCCCGTCATTAGCATACTATCATTAGCATATTCCACCGCTGCTGATACGACGTTAATCGACGATAAGCCAGGGGGATCCGAAGGCGGTCCATGAATTACGCTGACGCTGCATCTGAAGCGTACGTATGTGCACTAAACAAAACCGACACGCGTCTGCCGTATCGCATATTAAGTAACACGCGCGCGTGCTACATACGGAACGCGACTCATGAGTTTACACGAACCTTATTAAGAATCTTCCTTCTTCCTTCTTCCACATCCCAATTCCCTATGTTTAATTCCTTGTCCCTTATTCCTTTTGATTGTGTCTGGGCCCTTTACGGTTACCTCGCGCGCGCGAGGGGATTCCCCGAAATTCCCTCGGAAACGATCGGCCGGGAGAAATGTGAATAAAATCCCGAATATCTTTCCATGGTGAGAGGAAACGCAGAGCGTTTCCGGGAAATCACAAAAATCGCTTATCGATACCGATACTTAGGTATCGGTTACAGCAAACTTATCTCATTCTCTCTACGTTTGTCTCTCTCTCTCTCTCTCTCTGTTCAGTATTAGAAACAAATGCTAAAAGTGATACGAAAAATTTCATATCCAGTAATAAAGTGTGGGATTTTTTTTTTACGGTTTTCCTATTTTTCCTCGTGCAAGGGAATTCCCCGTGTTCGTCGGGAACACCCGGCCGGTGAAATGCTAATGCAGAGGTACGTGCGATGCCTCCTCATTGCGTTTGAAACCGTATAATCGGCCGGACCGCCGCGTCAGTACTTAGGAGCTGTCACGTTTTTACCAGATCCGTATATGCGGTATTTCCAACAATTATAGCTTGACCGAGAGGATTTGGAATGCGATGTCTACGCCAAGATCGAATTAAGATATTTAATAACTTAACTATTAATAGCTGTGATTATTGCTATTCGCGATATCCCTGGCGAAAATAATATGTTTATTGAAAGTTTATAAGAAGTTTGCTTAAATGTTGAGTAGATGTTTCATTTGAGCTTTAAAACATTTATTAAATTGTTTATGATGGAAATTTAAACATGGAATTGTTTATGAGATATTCACGGCTATGTTTCTTATGAAATGTTTCAGTGGCGTTTAATGACATAGTCTCAAACGTTTCTATTATAGTTTTGTAAGTATTTATAAAATGTCATGTCAGCAGGTATTTGCAACGCGCGTTTCTAAACAGTGTAACCATCTATAAAACTCTTCATAAATAGTATAACCATTGATAAAACTTTTCATAAACAAATATAAACACAATCTCTCACTAACAATTTTCGCCAGGGATGCTAATATAATAATATTGATGATCTCGTTCGACACGTAATTGTCAGTATATAATTAATAATTAAATAATATAAAGAATATAAAAAAAATATAAAGAATATAATCAAGTAATAACTAAATAATTAATAAAAGAATTTTAAAAAATTAATAATATAAATAATTTCAGTAGCGATATTTTCTGAGTGCCAGGAAACGAATTTCTCAATCTTCTATACTTTGTAATATTAAATGATTCCGTTATGCGTAGTTAAAATTCGGTGAGATGCCGATTCAAGATTCAGATACCAATATCAATAAGTACGTGCTCATAATCGCGCTTACATGCGACGATAGCGACCGACATACGTATTTACATATGAAGAATCTCTTGCGCAATCACAGAAATATCGAGGGGTGGTATCAGCTGTTTAAATGTGGATTAACAAGCGATCGAAGGGAGAGAAAGAGGGAAAGGCGAGGAAAAAACACTTGACGAATCTCCCTAGAGGCCACGGAAACGTACCTATAGATAAAGAATAATTAACAGGCGATTTAATTTCGCAACGAGCAGACGGTGTGGGAAAATTGTTTTTCACGATAATTTCATTCCCACGAATTTAATTGCCGACGAGGAATTTTCCCGGCGTTTAATGTCCGACTCATCGGGGTCGATCTTAAAATTCACGATTGTTATGGTAAAAGTTATGGCGAAAGACGAACTGACGGATTTCTTATTCTTTCCAGGATAAGCGATCGATCTCATCGAACGTTTGCCTTGAACGACACAGAAATCTCTTCCCCCCCGTCCCGGTGGCTTTTGACTTTTTTTTTACCTGCCGGAGGGTCACGCCGCACTGCACTTTCACTGCATTCGATTCCTTCGGTGCCTAGCACTGCCGCACATTGCAAAGGCCGTTACTTCTTCCCGCGGCGTTCTCGTTGTTCGCGCCGATTGCACGCGAGTCGAGTTGCACTAACGAACGAGCGCCGTTAAATCGCGCCGCTGAATCGGCACGAGCGGAAAAGATCGGCGAACTATGATCGCCGATTCCCACGTCTCGAGCGAGCTTTTCGCAACGATTTCCTTTCGCCTCTCTTCGAGAAAAAAAAAATACGTCGTCGATACGCCGATCGACAGGTCGGCATCTTCGCGCGGGCGCTTTGCTACTCGTGAAGAAACCCACGAAGACCAAAACGATCGGATAGATCGAGATAACGGTTTCGGTATTACGAACCGATGAATTAAAATCGATGGAAGAAACATGCACCTGCTCAAATCTTTCTTTTTCCCCTCTCTCTTTTCCTTTTCATCTGTAATACTATGTCGTAATCGACCGTCATCCGATCATCGCAGGGTAAGATGCCGTCCTTCGCGGCATCGATTCCTTATCCTTCAACCGCGGGCGATCATTATCGTTTTTTTTTTTAACAAAGAGAAGCAGGTATCCCACAATCGTGTACACGCTCGCACACGATCGGTGGTACGTGTACGTATGTAGAAATGTCTGTTGCTGTGCCGGCGGTGAGCCCTGTTTCCATCCGCGGGTGCGTTATCGCGCGACACTCGCGACGTGACGATCGCAACGTGAAGAGATCGGAAGACGATACCGAATGGCACACCGTGTATATATACGTCGGATGGAAAAGGCAGTACGATTAGTAGTGCGTCGACTCTCGTAATTATACACGGTGTCGCAAACACGTGTGCTCGCTGGACACCGCGCTTGGGAAAGGACGCCGCGTTAGTGTGCTATTGTGAGAGAAGGAGACATTAAAAGAGGTAGAAGCGACGAAGCAATCGTTGATTTACCCGACGTACGATCTATTCGTAGACGATTGTGCAATTTCTTGTAACTGCCGCGATATTTCTGCGGTAATTTTCTGTCACGATGTATCCTGACGAGTGGTACAATGATATCTGTCATTTAGAAAAAAAAATCGTCTTTGTGTGATAAGTCTGGGATATATAAAGTGTACGTTATGTTAGCTTCAATGTTAGCTTCTTCAATTAGTTCATTTCGAGAAGTCAATTTAAAACTGCATATTTTAATTAAAAATTAGTTTCTTGCATAATATATTGCAATATTTAATGATAAAATATAACTTCGGTGCAACAAGGTTTAATGCTTTATACTCCGACAATCTTATTGTCAAGTTTCATGAAACCGTGCCGCTCGTTCATTAGTTTTTTGACACCGGCTTGCATTGAAATAGCTTTTTACTCCGATTTCATGTCGCCGCTGATGCAATCTAATTTTTCGACAATTAAGACTCGTGTTTCGAGTTGAAAAAGAAATTTTCGTTCCGAATATATTCGAGTCGAATCGCGTAAATTACATAACTTGTTTAGGAGAGGTTGCGCCAAGACAAAGTAAAATAATTACGCCATCCAAATTTTGAAGTGGCGCGATAGCAAAACTATTATCGAGATTTAACGAGATAATACATGTTGCTTTCCATTAAGATATATATCAGAAGATATAAGATATATATCAGTGGCAATGGAAAATACTGGCAGAATTAGAAAACCGTAATTTTTCAGAAAAATTCTCATCTGTACATCTTTTATTTCTGCGAAAGTGAGACTAATTATATTTGGTTAATATATAAAATTTATTTGGGGATCTAATTATATTTGGTTAATATATAAAACTTTATTTATTTTTTTTAAGAAAATAATAACGAGAATATTACATTTCATTTTAACGTGTAAAATTTCATCGGGACATTTCGTCAGGCGAAAAATTTTTGCAATTATAATACTTTTCATTTGACATGATTTCCGGATCAGAATTCGTATCGTTGTGTCGCGTCATATTACAGGCTCTTAGCGAATCTTTAATTGACGAACGCGATAGATTGACGATACGCCCCCCGATCATGACACGTGATATACAGAAATAATTTTTCTTTTTGTCAGACGACACTAATCTGTAACACCTATCGCGCGATAATTATCCAATAAAATCCAGGAAGTGTGGATTTATTATTATCAACAACATTGTACGGAAACTTGACTTTCGATCCTTGATTCGCAAGAGATTGTGAGATAACTTTAAGTAAGATAAATGAAATAAGTGAGAGAGAAGAGAAAAAGGGAGAGATATGACGGATATACATCTCTTTTAAAATAAATATATGTACCAACGAAAAGCAGGAAAAGCTTGGAGATGCGGAAATTACTCTGAGACGTGAGAAGATAATATTTCTTTAGTAAAGCTAATACACGGACACAGAATTTCTGCGCAGTAATGAAATATCATGAAGCCATGAAGAGATAAAATATATTAAAAATGCGCGAGTCGACGTTTAACTGCTGACTGTAATAAATATCCGCGAGAAATGTCTAGATAAAGCTTGGTCGTGAAAAGATTAGGCACGTATATTCAGAACGAATTTGGAAGAAACTAAACTGCATGTAGCTTCATTACGGTAAAAAACGACGAAGACACCGAACGATCGAGTTCGATAGGTATAATGCTTGAACAATAATGCTTGATCGATCAAGCATTATTGTTAGATAATTTAATATTTTTTATCAATTTACACCCACGTATCTTTAAAATATCAATTAAGATTTAGTTTCCCATATACCTTAACTTTATCCGAAACTCATAATTAAATATTTAAAAACAGAAACTAATTTTATTACTCACGCGAATCTACGACGCCATAACTTGTAAGATTAATTATATTTAAATTATTGTGTTTGCAGTGAAGAAGAGTCGGAAGATTCGCCATCATGTCGGTAATAGAGCTCTTGCTCACGGCGATGGGAGTGAACGACACGTCGTCTTATCACGACGAAGATATTTCGAAGGATTCGGAAAAGGAGGTATTAATCGCTAAGGCCGTCACCATGGTGGTTTTATGTACCGTCAGCACGATAATGGGCATCATACCAATGTCTCTGGCCAAGTGGTTAAAGTGGGATTTGAGCGAGCAAAATCCCAGGTAAAGATACCATCGTAGACGAACGGGGACCGGTTTTAATATAACCGTACAGACTACGATAAGAATTGTAATAATTCTCAAGAAAGTTACTTAAAATTAGTTTTCATGAAACAATGAACAGTTATTGTTTAACTGTTCAACTATTTATACTTTACGCGATAGTAATCTTGATAATAATGTTTACTTATCTGTAGAAAAATGTTTAACGCCACGAGATAAATATAAAAGTCGAAATTAATTTATATTTCTATTCGCGAACATCCGTATACGGCAAAATATGTGGAAAGGGAATAGAATCAAGGAACAATTCGCGTACGTTCGCTGTGATACTCGAGAGACTACAGCAACATAATCCCCAACTGACATAAGTGGCATACATTGCGTCTCGTCGATATCGTTTTAAGACCGATGATGTAAGGCCTTGTGTCCACGATTCTAGAAATCGGTCCAAGATCTCGGACGGATAGAGAATTGACCAATCGCCATTTGAACAATTCGGCCAATTGATCAATGCGATTGGTCAATTCTCCCTCCGTCCGACATCTCGGACCGATTTCTAGCATTGTGGACACAAGGCTTAATACGCCCAAATTGACAAGTTATCACTAAGTACCGCTTTATCGCGCGTAGATCGACGAAAATGGTGAGTATTCTGCTTGGCTTCGGCGGAGGCGTCCTCTTCAGCACGACGTTCCTCCACTTGATACCAGAAGTCGCGGAAGGCGTGCAGAACCTCGTTGAGTCTGGCAAGATGCCGCACCTCAACTTTTCATTGGCTGAGATGCTTGCATGCGGCGGGTGAGTCAGTCCTTTGACGTCATTATGTATAGATGCAACGTAAAGTAAAAATCACCTCCGCGAAAGTGGAATATCTCCTCAGGTGGACGAGCGAGATATCTTCGTAAGGTATCTTTCAGTAAGAAGGAAAATATTATTTTACTCAATTTAAAATTGTTGATCTGATCGTAGAATCGCGATTTTACAAGGATAACTATTTATAAATTTAATTCAACCCAATTACGACGTCAATTTTATTAATACTTTAATTTCATTATATTCTTTAATAATGTCGAATCTGCAAATTGTCGCAATGATGATTGAAATAGCACGCTGCAGGATTAATTAATTAATTACCGCGGATTTTCATAGATTCTTCATCATGTACCTGGTGGAGGAATCTGTGCACACGTATCTCAGAAAGCGACAAGCAGAACGGCCGAATAACGACAAGAAGGACGTGAATCTCAGCACGAACGAATTGGTAGAGAACGGTCAAGTATCGTCGCCGTGCACCAGCAACGGTCACGCACACGCGTAAGTCTGTTTGCGCTCGACTTTATCAATCGCTTTATATCATCCTCGTGCCGATGACACTTCGGCGCGAAGAGACCGCGAAGAAACTTCATCTTCTCTTAATTTATAGGGGCCACAGCCACTTACCGGCGTTAATGGACGATGACTTCGTGATAACTTCGCTGAGAGGATTATTAATAGTCCTCGGCTTATCCGTGCACGAGTTATTCGAGGGACTGGCGATCGGTTTAGAGAACTCCGCCGGTCACGTCTGGTAATTGCATCGCGAATGCGTCTTCAATCCCTAAAGCTGGCGCCAGACTATGCGCGATTCGTGGTTCATCATTCGCGGTTCGCCATTCGTATTGACGGAGAAAATTTTATATTAAAAATTACTATGTATGGCAGTAGCCGTGGACCATTGCTGGATTTATAAAAAATGTTACTATGTTGTCACAAATGAGTTTAATAATTATTAATATAACATAGTAAAAATTTTTATAATTCCAGCAATGGTCCACGGCTACTGCCATACATAGTAATTTTAATTTTCTAACAGTTTTCGTGATGGGAGGATGTTCGGGGGGGAGGGGGGAAAATATAATAGATGCTTTAGCATTTATTAATATTAAATTTGTTGCACGTAGAGGACCACAATCCGTATGGTTGATACGTGATAATTAAAATACCATCTATGGCCAGTCAAGTCGTATTACTATGTATTAATTGTTAATTGCTAATTATTTACTGGCGATTTAGGAATATTAAAGTTTCTGTCATAGTAATTTTTAATATAAAATTTTCTCCGTGTAGATTCACCGTTCGCCAATGTAAACCTTCCACACTATTCGTGGTTCGTCATTTGTCATTCGAGATTTCAATTCGTTCATGATTCGTGATAAAAAAAGACGGGGAAAGAGCCACGGTCACCACGGAGGGATACACGAATAAACACGAATCTTAACGCATAGTAAACAACACACGAATCAACACGAATTGATCGATTCATGGCGATTAGCGCTCTTTGATTTCGTCAAAAAACCGCTCCGTTAACCGCGAATGCGAATTCGACGAATCTGCCTATACATATTATTCACGAATCTTATATGAATGGCGAACCGCGAATGACGAAACACGAATCGCGCATAGTCTAGCGCCAAAGTTATACAAGCCGCGCTTGTCCGCGCTCGTGTCCTAAATTAACTGTTTTGTCATTCAATGACAAACACGGAGTTGTGAAAATAATGTTATGTTTATAGAATATAAACGTTAGGCGTGGGGGTTTCTTAGTAAACCTAGGCGGGGGAAATCCTCACGCCTATAACGTTTATATTCTATGAACATAGTATTATTTTTGCAACTTTGTGTTTATTATCGTAATAAAAACCAGTTTCAATGATTTTGAATCATACCAATTTTATCAGCATAATTTGAGTCCAAGGACTAAACTTAAGATAAATTTTCTAAAAATGTCATGTTATTAAGCTTGGATTGATAAGCTCTGAATATAAGTTTTTAGATTATAGCTAGTGTTTAATAAACCCCACTTTAAGTAATCGCTCTACATATTTTCACGTTAGTAGTGTTAGCGAAACGAAGGATCGAACAGCGATATGACAAATACGATTTGTCCGCAGGTACATGTTCCTTGCGGTGGCGTCTCACAAATTTGTCATCGCCTTCTGCATCGGCGTAGAACTGATCGCGTCCAGAACCAGGCCGTACCTGTCCGTGATTTACACATGCACGTTCGCCGTAGTGTCGCCGATCGGGATCGGCATCGGGATGGGCCTGGTCGGCGGCGGAAGCGCGGCCGCGAGTGGACCAATGGCAGTGATACTGCAGGCAAGTTTCTCAATCTCTTTGGGGGAGATACCGGCTCGACCGAAATAAATAATTTCGACGATCGATAGCGATAACACGCGTATCAGAGGAAATATTCATATTCAAAGAATACTCGGGATTTTACATAATCTATGGACTGATCGAGCAATAACCGCGCGTGTATATAAATGAAAAAAAAAAAACTCTTATCGCTTTCTTCTCATCGCAGGGATTGGCGTCGGGAACTCTGCTCTACGTGGTGTTCTTCGAGATCTTGCACGAACATCGCACCGGGCTAACGCAATATCTCTCGATCCTCGTTGGTTTTCTCGTGATGTTCGGCCTGCAGATGCTGAGTAAGTACAAACGATTTTATTCCGTGCTAAAGCGTAGCGATCATTTTGCATCACTTGTCGCGATAGCGGGCGCATCAGAATTGGGGTATTTAGCGCTAGAAGTAAACACCCGATCTCCGCGAATCGTTAAACGCGTTTTTTATATCTAACAAATAGAACTGGGAATTTTAATAGATAACAATATTGTTGATACGTCTCGCTTACTTATCGACTTGTCTGTCTTCCAACTAGAAGTGCGCAATCGATCTCTTTTCGAACGTATCAACCATGTAGAAAAATTAAAGTATAACGATACGATAAAAAGAATAAATAGTTTACGAGAGTAATATTACGCGATAAGACGTTAAATCAGTGATTACGCGTAATTGACGCTCGGTTAATTTTTCGCGTTGAAATAATTTTCGATCGATGTGAGATTTTCTCTGCTAGTAGATGCGATTCTTCCGTCTCCAAACAAAATCCACATAAATGTAACGTAAATCTTGAGAACTAAAAAATACGTTTTAATTGAATTAACAAATTTAGACGGGGAAGAACGGGGGAGCATTCATTCTGTGAATGAAATTTCGAAATGTGCCGAACGAGGATGATGCTTCGAGCATGTATCCGGGGTCGAAGATCATCAACGCAGTCGACACTTATCGATTCTCAGCGAGTAATTATTGTCATTGGTCGACACTCTATTTATCGCGGTGTGTCAGTGTGTGCACACTGTGTTCGTCAGCTCTAAAACAGAGAAGAGGCAATGCGCTTTTGTCGAGCCTAACATTCGAAATGACGAACATTGCAAACTGTACGTACTGCGGGAGGTGATAGCAGGGGGAGAACGGAACGGGGGGAAAAAGAGAATGTGTGGCACAAAACGCAAAGGACATCCTGCCTGATGATTCACGCGGCACAGTTCCCGTAACGTTTGATTTTGCTCGTCGCGAAAAATTCTCCCGCTTGCGGACAATCGGAAAAATACTTGATACAAAAAAGCGCTTCGTTTGCTCCGTTTATTTATGAGTCACTCGAATTGTTTCTTTCAAGCTTGACGCGCGACCTTCACGCTCGTTCGTGCGGCTTATCACTCAGCCATCATGAGAAGGGAAAAACTGAAAGTTATATATATCGGAAAAATAAATGATGTGCAATTGTGATTATCGGCGTAATTAACGACGAAGAAATTGCGACGATTATCGTCGTCGATATTATTAGACGACATATTCTCGCTGCTCGAGCTTTACGAATTCAGCACTCAATGGAGCACGGTGGTGGTATCCTTTCGCTTTTCGCGCGAAAAGGGTGAAAGTACCATAGAGCCAGTAAATAATCACGGAGGCGTGATCGTCTCGGTGGCCCACATCGCTAAATTCATGCTTTTGCTTTGAAAGTGACGAGTGCAGTTGCCGCCTTTACTTTTACATTTTCTCATCCGTGTCACACAACACTATAGAAATTGAATGAATCTCTCTCTCTCGATTAAGATCTTAGAAATTAATTTCTATAAAACTGTACCAAGAATTCTCTGCGAGAAACCTAGGGGGTTGATTTTTCTTAAGAATCTTCAAAATCTTATTCCTCTGTTTCTCTACTTAGTCTCCCCTTGTTCTCGTTATCCTACTCAAGAAGATTCATTTCTCTTGCGGTCCAATTCGCGGTGCGAACGTTATTTATGACACTGTGGGCGCGAACGTGGAATAGTCTGCGTCTGCACGCGTGTCTCTGCACGTATACCAGCGTCTCCGAGTGTCGTCAACGAACTTCTCTCATTCACGCGTGCACGTGTGTACACGCGCCTACGCACGAACGCGTCTGCCGCCTGCGCGAAGGAGGGAAAATACATTATGCATTGCTCTTCGTCGGACACAGACCAGTTACAGCAGCGATGTAACCGATGCTTAGCGTGCCCAACAATGCCGAAAAAGACAAAGTAAAAATTTAGCATCCTTTGTCTTTTTTTCCTTTCCTTCTTCTCCGACCTCCCCTTTTTCTTTCTTCCTTTCAGTTGTGAATTCTTTCTTTCTCATTTTCTTTTTCTTTACATTTTCACCTTCTATTTTGTCCTTCTTTTCTTTCTTTTTCGTTTTTTCCTCCTCCTTTCCATTTTACTTCCGTTCCTGTGTGTTCCCGTTCTCCTTTTTTCTTCACCCCTCGATCTCACGTGCATTCTGACGAAAAGAAAGGGACTCCACGGGGCCGTCGGTCTTACGCCACTGAACGAGGGACGATCAGTCGTGGTGCAGGTGCCAGAAAGAGTATGCACGCTAGCGACTGATTGTTGGACAAGGACAAGCGTAGCGGTCGCGGGAGTGGGCAGGAAACGGTTCAGTTCGGACTATGTAAGACGACGAGGCGGCGGCCGAGGGGTCCAATCGAGCCGAGTTCCCATCGAGACCGGAGTAGTGTCCGATCGGCCGTCGCGACGCGTGGAGCCTTCCTCCGTTCGCGATCGTTCGCTGCGAGATCGCAGGGTATAACTGATCGGTGGCGAACCTCAGGTTCAGTCCGTTCAAATTCGTCTGGCTGGACCGTCGCGAACGTCGACCATCGTCGCGAAAGGTCCTTGAAAATTGGAGAACGGAACATCCCCGATAGAAAGTGCAGGATTATGAGATGAATCCCGTCATCGACAGGAACGCGGGAATGAGAGAAGTGGTGAAGTGGTGATGAAGTAAACTCTGCCGCGACGTCGGTGTCTTGCGCGGGTTTTGCTCCCGACATTTCACTCGTGTGTGCTCGACAAGATACATGTAATCACTTGGATACCGGCGTTGTGAAATCCTCGAAAAGGAAAGAGAGAGAAAGATAGAGATCAAAGTTCCCTTCTTCGTCATATCGATATCAATCGAACGGCGAAATGGAGCAGGACACGACGACATCCAATATTCTCCTTATTTCAAAGATCGGCGCGATGATCGGTCTCGGCTTCGGTTCCCTCGTACTGGGAACGTTGCCGTTGATGGTGGGACGTTACAGGTCCAAGAAGCGACTTCAGAAACGTCGTCAGGCGATTTCCTCTGATCATTCCAGCACCTCCACGTCCACTTCAGCGTCCAACGCGTCCTCGCCGAACGTCGACTCGGCTTCTGCGGCGAATAAGCAAGTACGTCCGAAAAACGGCCAGAAAACCTCGATAATCGTGGATATCTGGTCCACTCGCAGTATCTCCGGAGACTCGTCTTTGTGCCGATCGTAAATCTAATCGTCTCGCTGGAGGCGTTTCGAGTCAACGTGACGAAATCACATTCGCGGAAAAATGACGGATATAGCCAAGGATACCCAATGGAATATGCAATGATGTCCTTGACACCGGTGGATATCCTTGCATATCTATTAAATGTATCGCTGCGTATAGATCGTTTTTTAATTCCGTGATTTTTAATTCCTGAATATCGGTCGGTTCTACGTTCTACCTTTATTAAATATATATTCTCTTCATTAAGTATATACGTGATTTACTGATTTCAAATATTAATGCGTCAATGTACGTGCAATAAACATAAACACATGTTAAAACGGCACAAAGTCGAGACGGATAATATTTGATCGCGTCAGAAATAAGAAGGTCGCGCTTGCAAAAGATGTTTACTTTCACAACTCGGCTAATGAATTGTCGGTCGATCATGTATTAATCGTAATATGTCCGGAGTAGCTGCTCATTATGGAGTGCTCGGTATTTTACAATCAGCATTTACGGATTCTCTGGACTATTTGGAATCAATCAAATCAATCGAATTTTATTCTTTTAGTTGCAAACGTCGTACATGCATTTGATTATAGTAACGAAAGCAAGTAAAATTTTAAACCATCAATTGCAGCTTCTCATTATAATATAAATTTATATTACATGGTTATTTTATATTGAGTAAAAATTCATTATTTTATATTGAGTAAAAAATCGATTCCAAAGCAGTCAAAAAGTCCGTAGAAACTGATATCCCGAGCGCCCTATCTAACGAACGCAAATCCTAAAACGGATCCCAAAGCACCGCGGCATCATCCTCAGGGTCTCTTGACGTCGCTCTTGCTCTGCTTCGGTGGCGGCGTGCTGCTGTTCACGACATTTGTACATTTGGCACCGGAAGTGCGCGCCAGCGTTGAGAATCATCAGTCAAATGGACAACTGCCCGATTTGGGTACCCTCGGTCTGGCCGAGTTGCTCTTTTGCGGCGGTTTTTTCCTCGTCTATCTGGTCGAGGAAGCCGTGCATGCCGCCCTTACCGGCAAACCCGAGTCCTCGGAAGCGCTACTCTACCGAACCGTGTCGGTGCGGAGATGCAACAACAATCAGACAGGTCCGTCAGCCTCACCGGTGATGTCAAATGGCTCAATCACCACCATGTCCACGACGACCAAGTCTACCGCGTGGAAAGACATCGACCATATCGAAGACAACGAGGATCGGACGACCATAGACCGGCCGAAACTCCAGCTCGACGATTCTCGCGATCAGGCGGGCAAGGACGACAAAGTCCTACCAGCTATATTCGTCCTGCCCGTCGCATTATCGAACGAAGGACATCAGGTAGTCCAGAAGCATTCTGATTTAGAACTAGCGATGCCGGAACTGAGCTACCCGGTCAATCATCATCATCATTCTCACGACCATCACCATCATCATCAGCACGGCGCGATGATGCAGAATACCTCAGTGCAAGGACTGCTGACCGTACTCGCATTGTCCTTCCACGCGATATTCGAGGGTCTGGCGGTGGGCCTGGAACCGTCCATTAGTTCAGTCGCGTATTTGGCGGCCGCTATCGCGACCCACAAATTAGTGATCTCTTTCTGCGTCGGGATGGAGCTCTACGTGGCCGGCGCGTCGACCAAGACCACTCTCGGCTACCTATCGATCTTCTCTATGGTTACGCCGCTCGGGATCGCCGTGGGACTCGTCCTCGACCACTTCAAAAATGACAGCGAGAATCTGGGACCCACACCTACCATACTCCAGGGTATGGCGGCCGGTACCCTGCTCTACGTAGTGTTCTTCGAAGTGCTGGCGCGGGAGAGGGCGAACGAGAAGAGCGGCCTGTTGCAGCTGGTTGCGATTATCATCGGCTTCACGCTGATGCTGGGTCTGCAGATCGCCAGTGAGTTCGTTTCCCGGAAGACGAGGGAATCCCCTGCGTCTCTACGGTGCATCGGAGCGTATAGCGGCGCGACACACCGCCGATGCCGGATAAATGCATTATCGTCCACGCTCTAACATCGTCCTTCGTGCTTACTGCGCGTATCCGTTTCCCTCCTGCTTCTCGCGTGACCGGTGAATTTTCGCGTGTCAAAACGCGCGAAATCGCGCGACGTGCAAATTTATTACCGTGGGGTGAAAGTACATCCCAGCTCCATTAGGATTCACCGGAAGCTATCTCCTCCTCGACTTCCTCGATTCGAATTTGCATGACGTATGAGCGCATTATTATTCACGGGGGCCAGTTTTATTCTGAATAATTCAGACATTTTTCTAGGATACCTGCATAATATTCTGTATGCGGATCGTTGATTCAATGTCCGTCTTCTCTTGGTGGAAATGTCGAGCGAGCGCATCGCTCGTCGCGGTTTCGCAATCGAATATTCGATATCCTTGCGATTAAAATTTCCAGAATCGCTTGTCTCGGTGCAAACCTATTACAGGTACGCCCTTGATACACTTCACGTGTTGGCTCTTCGGTACTTGTCTAATCTATCGATTTGCCCTAAACGAGCTGCTACTGAAAAGTCAGGGTCAGGGCAAATTGGAGTGGGAGAAGCAGAAGGATCCCCTGTGGCAGAAGTTCTCGTGACGTGCAAGTTTGTTCGAAACTTGCCGCGAAAATAGATCTTATCGAGACGTCAAAAATTGATATACCAATCAGGCAGACATTTGTATAGGAGACGTGTATATATACGTACATATATACGAGTACGCTCGTACGTAGAACTGAAATATTTGTCGATCTCGAAACACCAGCCGATAAACTCTGCTCGCTTTCGGTAGTTTATGCTACTTTGTTGCGTTGTTATTCCAGTCGAATAACAATAATGACTCTGATAAAACCGATATTGAATTCCATCAGAAACGAAAAGTTATTCGTACTAATCGTAAAATGTTTCTGTGGTTCGAATTCTTTCTTTAATATTTAATTATTCTTTCGTTCTTTTTTTTCATAGCCAATAATATACGCTTCTATTTTTTACGATCCAATATTTCGTCTCTAGAAAGAGACTTTTTTCTTTCATTTTCTCAGTATATAAAAATGTACAACATGAAACATTAATAAATATATAATATAATCATTAAAATAAAGTTGAAAGGACTTCATCTGTGACTTCTTAAAAAAACATGTTTATCGCTCGGCAGCTTAATTATTCATTAATTCCAAATATTGATCAACAAAGTTAAATTTAACACCATCGACGTGATATTTGATCTGTTATTCGCACGCGTGCTGTATATCAGTATATATTTGTATCCAATAACGTTGACTAGATTATATGAGTGTCATTTCGCCGAGAAAGTAGCAACAGGTGGGAGAGATGGATCGTAATAACGGTTATCTCTGCGGATGTGTCACCCGTTACGCAATCTTAATTGCATCGCGACCTTCTCGCGGGAATGCGAAAGGTTCGCGAAATCGCGAGAGATCGTAAGTGCAATGTTCCGCCTCGCTTCAAAAAGCTGAATGACGTAATATGCTAGACGCATTACCAAATCCCATGAAACAATATCATAAAAGTACAAATTAAAAAAATGCCTGAGGCATATTAATATCGTAATTTCTAATACAAGTTTGACAAAATATTATGAGTATAGAGTATTTATTCGGATATTATATTAAACGTATATAAAACGCATACAAAATACTACAGTACGAAGGAATTAGACTATATGTGCTGTCTACCATATCTGTTAAACGGTTTATTGGAGCATTTACCCTACATAAAACACGAGCGCGTTACTCCTACTCGTGACTGTGCGAAACGTGAACTTTTACACAACTCGCGTCGGCTGCCATATGATTGGCAAATTGCATACGGAAACAACCCACTTCTTTCAAGACACACACGGGTTTCACACGTGCGGTGCCGGCATGGGAGTAACATTGTCATGCTGACGACCGGGCAGACGAATCTCGATCTCATAAGGGATCTGGTTATAGTCCCAAGGCTTTCTCTCCACCCATGGCAATGACCCGGGACGGGTAGGTCGATGGACGATCCGACCGACTTTCGACGGCTTTCTCAACCGTTTGACGCATTTCGTGATGACGAAATTGGCGTCGAGTGTCCGAGTGCCGTTTGGAGAATTTCGTATACATATGTATATATATATATATGTACGCGTGGAAATTAATTACCGAGCGTTCGATGAGCGACACGACGGCGGTGGAAACGGACGCTGCATGAGCAGACACGCGACATACACGTTCGAGTTGTATGATATAACTTTATCGCGAAATGCAACATTTCAAGGGGATCTTTATAAATTCATTGTGTTACTAACATATTATTCATAGTTCAGATAGATGATCAGAGTAGATGATTCTTATAGATTTTGGGTCGCAAAAAACAATGCCGCTGGCCAAATTGCTCTATCACGTCACAATTTTGAGTTAATTGCAGTTAAAGTTGCAAAACAGGACTATTTTAGTGAATTTTGGCATATTATAACTACAGTATGTGACATGTTGGAGAAGTTTTATTGCAATCAAAATTAAGCACATTGTTAGAACTTTTAACCCTTAAAAGGAATTTGTTGTGTCGGTTATGGTTAAAAATTTTAAGTGATTTAATACATTTATTTGCAATTTACAAAAAACTTAGACGTGGTGGACAAAAACGGCCAACGGATTTGACTTCAGCGACCCAAAATATGTATAGTACACGTGGTCTAGTTTGTGACAATTAAAAAAAAAATTTGTGGTCCTGTGTTATTATTGGACATACAGCTTTCTTATATTCGGATCGAACAAGACAATCGCTTTATCGTCGTGCCACATCATTCTTATTGATTAGATACTTTCCGATGTGCTAGTTGAGTTTAATAATGTAACATTAAACGTGCTTCGCGACGAGCCGTCCTTTCTCTTTCGCCATGATAGTTAATAAAAACTAATTTCTTGCTTTTACCAAATCATCCCGTAAAAGCATATGCGGATTAAAATAAACTCACGAACAAACGTATCCACAAAGTCAAATAATTTAAAAAGTGATTAACTTATTAAATAACTTTAACAACGTTAACTTATAAAAATTAAAGAATGACTTTAGAATTTAATTGTTTATTCATCTAATATAAGTAAATATCCTCGCGAAATGAATTCCAGTAGTTCCTATCGCAGATCTCACAATCGGGGCCCCTCCGTGATTTAAAAATCGCATAAAATCTCAAACATCCACGCTTTCTGTCTACAGCTGCTCACTCCCATTCACACGGTGGCCACGGACATTCGCACGGTGGCCAGAACCATTCACACGGTGACCACGGGCATTCGCACATGGAGGAGCAAGACGATTACGATCACGAACATGATCACGGTCACGATCACAAGCATGACATCGTCACGGGGGCGATCGACAAAGTGACCGACAGCATCGCCGAGGTCCTTTCCAACGCCCTCACGTCCTCGACGACGCCGTCGAACGACGTGAGCGAAATCAGTCCGTTGCACTCTCGGCGCAGTTAGGGGACCGATCTTTGGGTTCCCGCAAGTTCCAAGCTTCACGACTGAGTTCTCTATAGCAAGAGATTCAGCGCAACCAAGATCTCTCGGGAGAAGCTCGAAGATCTCGAGACGGCAATAGTGCCTTTACTCAGGGGACTCTTCTCATGCATTTCTTTAAATCATTTAGCGAAGTAAGAAAATGAGATATTGAGACGGGAGGATCAGTGTTGACTTTTTAATATGTGGATCTAAGCGTTGATCGGACGCGATCATGTTCCTGACAGACGTGGTGCAAACGGCGGGAAACTCGTGTCGCACTGCTACAACGTTATGTTCGATAAGATGGTACATTACGTTCAATTACGATGTTTCTCATCGTTACTCCGACTGGAAACTGCGCGTCAAAGAAGAAACTTTACGGATTTCCGACGCTTTCGCTGACTATCGCAATGGCAGGCAACCTGAAGAATTTCTCGCTCAAAGTCGCGATCGGAAGACGTTCGCGCGCCAATATATTATATTTGTGTCTGAGCCGAGTTTATTTTTTTATAGATGTGTATAAGAGACAGGAAGACGTTCGCGCGCCAATATATTATATTTGTGTCTGAGCCGAGTTTATTTTTTTAGATACGTAATAGAGAGTAAGTCAGTTTGTAGTCGTTGCATGATTATTGAAGTGCCTTCAAGACCTTGATACTCCACAGTATCGAAAGTATTTATTGATAGTAATGTACGAAGGCAGAATTTAAGCAATTCTTGATGTAAAAAAAATGGATGCTGATTGAGAGAACCAATCCGTCAATTTCCTAATTACTCAACAAATTCAAACAGGCCATGTGGCATTTATAATAAGAAATTTTAATAAATTATCATAGATATTTTTTATTATACGAACGTCACATTCTTTTTACCTAGTGCAGTAGAATAGAACGAAACCCGGCAAATCTCTCGGGTCCTGTAATTTCCCAAATATTCATCTTTCTTCATATATTTTGTAGAAATTTAATTATATATAATAGAATTATTTTTTTTATATTAAAAAGGGATCTCCGGGATCATTGTTTCAAGACTAGCAAGAGTCTATCCTCGCGACTGGAATTGTTCGTAATAAAAATAAATCCCGTTCGTTTGAAACATAAATGTACACTACCGCTCAAAAATATTTGTCCACTCTAATTTCTACATGAATTTTTTTTATGTTTAATTTCTATTCTAATTCTGTTATATTCTTTTTATATGTGTAGAATGAAAGATTTTGATCTATTAAACATTATTATTACATTCAATGTCTACTCTTAAAATTGTTCATTAATTCTTTTGAATTTCTGTCATTTAATTAAGGAAGACAAAGTTGGGCAAATACTTTTGAGCGGTAGTGTAGCACAAACTTCTCCCTAAGGCAAAAACCACACACTTTCGTAAACGTGGATTTCGCGTTGAGAGCGGTTATTGTTAGAAAGCATGCCGTGTCATTATTTGCAGTGCGACGAAACAATAGCGGCTGCGTCAAGACACGAAGAGGCACTATGCAGCGATCGACCGACCAGTTTGCGGTTACACGGGGTGTCCCTGCTTTCTAAAGTCAAAAGGAAAATAGAATCTTATCTGTTGAGTCTGGTTTCCGCAAAGTCATCCTTTATTTTCGATCGTTTGCAAAACGGTGTCACACTCGATTCTCTTTTGCCAAGAATAAATTTATTTCAAATTGTCGAAGTAATGCGTTTACCAACGTAAGTAAAAGAATAAGCCTCTCGGACACCCTGTATATAGACCCTCCATAAAAAGCTCCCGTACGTCCGCGACTCTCGACGGAGCATCGTCTTAACAAGATTTATTATCGTATTTCTGCGGTTATAGGGACGACGGCAATGCGTCGTATAGAACAAGACATCGAGATACGAATCTTCGTCAATTAATATCGTTTAATATTGCCATTCATAATCGAAGAACTATCCCAAGATTCGTATCGCGAATTTCTCACGTTGGACACGCGCTATTGAAAGTATCGATACTTACGCAGTTTTATCATTATTATACATTAGCTTAATTAAATAAGTTCAATTAGGGATCTTCTCGCGTTACGAGCAATGAGCACTGAGAATCGAACGGCAGTGAGATTAACTCGCGCCTCGTACGAAGTATCGCGGCGAGTCGCTCTGCGTTGGTTTGTATTGCTTTGAGGCCCCCCCTTATCTGACTCGATACTCGCCGTAATCGCACGAGGGTGCAATAGCACGCGTAAATAAACGATAATAGTTTTGAAGAAACAGACGCGTTTCAGCGAGACAATAAGGAGATAGTAAGTTACCGTTTATGCCGCTTCCTTGCGAGAAGCTTCGCATTTCTGACGTTCCGAGTTTTCAACTTCTACATACACCTTCGAGTTATCTTGACTGTTAAACGACCGAGAAGTTTATCTAAATTACGCGCGCCGTTTAAATATTTTCTAAAATAATTTGCGTGATGAACCGATAAATTTCAGATAGACTAATATTAAGTCTGTTCCGTTTAAATAAACTTGTTGCACCATTGTCTTTCCTCTTTTACTCTACGAAGGAAAGAAAAAGAGGAAAGACGAACAAGAAGTTCAGCTAAAAAGCACAGAAACTTAATTCTGTAACTTTTAAGGACCATCTACAACGAGTCGCAGTCGTAAGAGTCGTAAGAAATTGACCAATCACAGTTCATTAGTCTTCGATCGCAAGAAGAATAATGAACTGTGATTGGTCAATTTCTTACGACTCTTACGACTGCGACTCATTGTAGATAGCCCTTTAACGACAGTATCGTTATCGTTACTTTGCCGTTGCGTAAATATAAAAAAACTGCGCAATAACAATGTAACGATAATGACACTGTCATTAAAAATTACAGAATAGACTTACAGAGCTATATAGATGGTGTTACCTAGATCCTTTTGTTTTCACATTAAAAACTAGAAACGCAAAATAGACGTCGATGGAATTCAGGCAGGTGAGGAGACTCGTTGTTTCATTTTTTTTTTCTATCGTGTCACAATTCGTATATTCGTATATTTATGGTGACAGTTATCTACATATGATGATGCATTCGTATGCAGTTTACAAAACATGTTTGTCGATAAACATGCGACGCTCATACCGCCCGGCTTCCTAAACGCGCCGGAATTACGTGGGTCTTGTTTAAGTTCCCAAAGTGCGTGCATTACCAATATACCTTACGTAACGAACAATTTATCAAATGCTGTTTACCATCTCAGCGATGCGTAAGTGACGAGCGAAGAGAAAAGCGTACGATTTTTATTAACACGTTCGCGCTACCGCGTAAAATCATCTTCAACGCTAGAATCGTCGATATCACATTTTTGTGCGATACAACCATTCACATTTTTAGAGTCGATAGGAGTACCGAAGTATCCGCTCGCATTCCTCTTTTCTGTCTTTTTGTTATTGAAAAGAAACGCGCGTATATAAAACTCGCGGTGGAAAAAACATTACTTACATATAGCTTGCATCCGAAAAAATTTCAGGAATCCGATGGATCAAGTATCGAATCGTTCTCCGCAATCTCTCGCCGCGTGAAACGAAAATTCCACGAAACACGTCGATTCGAGAGTCGCGCTCAAAATGCAACAGACGGTGCCAAGTTCCTTGTTTGACGTAGTACAATTTCATTCCGTAACAATTCGAGATACATACATACAAATCCAAGATAGAAAAGAAAAGGACAGAAAGCATATAGGAGCAGCCTACTTTTTCACTATTTGCCCGTCCACAAACTCGAGATAACTCGACCCGACTTTCAAAAACGCCACTCCGGTGCCGATGCCAGCTATCGTACAGCAGACCGGGCTTGGCGGTATTATGGATCGTATAACCGCCCATAGTAAGACAGATCCTAAGCTCAATAATACCGCGCCGGTAGCACTGAAAAATAGATACGATACAAATGTGAGATAATTCAGTTCAATTCGAAAAGGATGTACATCAGGGCTGCGTTCGAAAACATCACCCGAGTGCACTAATATATCATTTTATCCTTGTTTAACATTCGGTAAACAACAAGGATAAAATGCACTCGGGTGATGTTTTCAAACGCAGCCCAGGAATGTGTTGCGAGTATGAAATCTCACCTGTATAGGATCCTCACGGACTGCGGCGCGGTCTTCATGTGTTCGCGTGTGTAGATGTACGATCCGGTACCAAGCAGAGTGCCAGCCAGTAAGAAATTCGTTATGTCCCTCTTCGGGAATACTCTGAAAAAATCAAACAGCGCTATTTACAATTTCTCGTTCAAGTCACATTCCACGACTCGCGTTATAATCCGCGATACGTTTATCTGTCGCAACGACATCCATAAATTGCGTGGAGTTACGTAATAAGAGAGAGAGAGAGAGAAGGAACGAGAAAGGATTGCTCGTCGATGCATAGCACTCGCGTCGAATCGAACGAACGCAGCGGGACTTACTTGACGACGAGGCTCGGGTTCATGACGTTGACGGACATCGCAGTGTATGAGGCGGCGCCGAATGCCGGCGCGTAGAACTTGGCGAGGTTGCACCGCGTGACCGGTCGCAGACCGAGCTTCTTCACAATCGTCGAGCAGCAGCCGCCGGAGCTGCCGTCGCTACCTCCGCCGGCATCGCCGCCGCCGTTTCCCGTCGACATTTTCCCCTTCGTCGTGTATCCCTTCGTGCCGAGAGTCACTGGAAAGTTCCTTTCCACAGGGGAATTACTACTCGCCGCACGCCAAGTACCGTCGTCTACTCGTCTCGCCGCGAGACTTTGGTCGGTAACCTTCGCGTCTGCACACACTCAAATAGCCACATACAATGTGCATATACACACACACACACAACACACATTCACACACCAGCATGACGTTACCGCGAGCGCCGCGAGGCGCGCGTGCGTGAGAAACATGCAGGGTTGCCAGTTTTTCTCGGTGGGAAGTAGCCGAAATCCTCGTGCGAAGTAGCCCAAAATCGCCGTCTTGTATACCGACCAATCAGATCCGCGGAATTCGTTGGTGGTACGAGGTTTGTTCGCGTCGCCATGCCCCAACATGCTCCTACTCAAAGAGGATCAGATAGGCCGGTATTCATAGTTATTTAAGATCGTCTTAAGTTCAATCTTAAGATGTCATGAACCAATCACAGAGCCGTATTAGCGTCTTAAGACATTACTTAAGACGGTCTTGAAGACTATGAATACCGGCCATAGAGTGGAAGCTGCCAT
>NJRP01000077.1:24292-35498 GCA_003063835.1 Aphaenogaster floridana | reverse complement strand
TATAAATTGATTGCCGGCAAAACGCACAGAAAATCTCGTAAATAATAGGCGGTACTTGCAGGGTAATTGCGGAATGTTAGTGAAGGATGATTAGCAGGACTTGTAGGATGCTTGCAGGTGGTAAGATCGTTCACAGGAATCGCGAGAGATTACAGGCAGGATATGTAGATCGCATATTTCGAGTATGTTTATAAATAAAGTGTACAATAAATAAAGTGATGTTTGTTATTTCCGTTATTTGTAAGAGTGTGAAACCCTGAAATCATGAAATTAAACAAATTAACTTTTTAATTATTTTTTATTATTAACTTCACTTTTAATTCAATTAATTTCATATTATGGGTTAACTTGTATCTTAATTAAGTTAAATTTTCCAGGCTGTTAACTTTACCTTAACTTAGTTAAAAAAAATTTTACTTACCCAACCCTGGATAAAACATAAGTGGCTGTCATTTCGAACGGAATCGTTTTCGAGTATATAGATTCGTATTTCGTTACATGTGCCCTGTTGTTGGTACGGAAAGTATTCGGCGTTTCCGCAGAGGCGAGTATCGCGTGAAGTTTGCGCTATGCGACGGTTGTCGGCGCCACGCGTGCACGCGATAGGTTACCGCGCTTTCATACGGATATGTATAGGCAGAGAGAAACCAGGGGCTCGATTCTTGAATTCATTCGCAAGAGAAACGTATGTGCAAATTCAGCTCTTACAGAAAAGTTGCAAGTTGATTGGCTATTGCATGACTTTTAGCCAATTAACTTGTAGATTTTCTGTAAGAGCAGAATTTGTGCATACGTTTCCCAGACAGCACACGGATATCCGAAGGCCATTTATAAGACGTCCTTTAAGGATATCGAGGATATCCATAGGCCATCCGTTTTACGTCCTTCGGACATTCTACGAACATCCATGGTATAGGTATCCGTTTATGAAATTGGTGGACGTGATAAAAGCTATATTAATACATTTTGTTACATCCCACACAGCATGCATATCCAGAAGACGTTCAGAGGACATCTCGAAGATATCCTATCGCCTAAAGATGTCTTCGGGATATCCTCTAGACATCTTTTGGATATGCATGCTGTGTGGGATATAACCACCAAGAATATCAAGTATCTGCATTAACTTTAGAACTGAACGAAATTGTATTGTCAAAATACATCTCATTTACTTTCATACCTTGGAGCCCAATTTTAGGGATTCGTCTTCAAGAAATCATTTCGTTAAAACATGGGTGAAGTCTTTTGTAATGCTGCGTCTTCTATTCTAACTTGTATGGTTTTTTACTTACGAGAAATACGAGAATTCCGCGTCCATCTGGTGGTGGTGCCGCGTACTGCTCGCGGATGTAGTGGATATTATATGGACATACAAACTTATCCATTTTGGGATATTCCTATGTGTCCACAAATGTATATCCCATGGCATAGATATCTTTATAGGTCCATGGACATCCTGACAAGAAATGGACACAAAAGGGATGTCCATAGGATATCTTGTGCTGTCTGGGTATATCGCATCTCGTGGATTAAGGATTAATCGGAATTCGGTTGCAGCCCTAAGAATTGCAACAACTCCGCTATTTTATTTTCTGCCTACACATATTTTATTGCGGTTTATTACTGTTTCGTACATTACGTATAAAAATTCAGGTCGGTATACAATAGTTGTACATTGTTCTCCGTGTGTCGGGAAGCGAGGAAACTTCTCCACTCCGCGAAATATCGAAAAGACGTTGATGTGGTGTCAAAACTCGAGTTCTACGTCATTTATATACGCCAACAACACTTCTCCGCGCGTATTCTTTTCCTCGCAAATATTTACACGCGTCGTCCGACGACTCGTAGAAAAGTTTGACCGAAATCCCCGCAATGCACTCAGCCCTCCGGCACTTTGCAGCATCCAACGAATTTGTTGTCGAATTCGAGCCACGGGTGGGATCTCGTTTCCATTTTTTCCCCCGATGATTTCTGCGCGAGACCTCGTCTCAATTTGAGTCTCCTGCGAACGAAATCCCGATTCCTTCGATCGTTTCCGGTTGTCGCGCGATGAAGGGAAAAATCCTCGCACGCACAACCTCACTGCTTCGCGTTTTGCAGGAGCTTCTTCTCGGAGGATCCGATCCTCAGGCATTTGATGGTCAGAGCGACTATCGTGACGACGGCCCCGATGAAGGACACGATGCCGAAGACCGCCAGCACCGCGAACCAGTTCTTGAACGTGCCGATCCTGCTGTCGCAATCGTAGCCATCGGTGTCGTTGAGATTGAGAGCCGACAGATTAACTGGCCTCAGGGAGATCGATTTGTATTTACGTCTCGCGACGGTGGAGTTCCGCTCCTTCCTGACGAATCGGTAGGATATAGCATAAGTGAATCCCTGCCCATCGTAGGACCCCTTGGCGCTGTAGTACTGGATCAATAATTCGTTTCCGCTAGACGTCAAAGGTACTTGAATGTTGTTGATGTTCCAGTGAGACGCGTCACAGTAGGACCACATCAGGAAGCTGTCGTTCACCTGCGAATCGTCGTCGGTTCTTAAAACACAACCGTCTCGCAAGCGACTGCGATGATCTCGCAAATAACATGTGAATTACAAAAAAAGAAAGAAAATAAAGGAATAATATAAAGAAATTAATTAATTAATATCTTTATTTCGCAAAGATGTCCAAAAACCGCCGTAATCGTTTTAAAACCACCGATCTTTAAGATTTTAATCTTCGAAGTTAATTGTGCAAAATTCTCGAATTTCTCTTTACCATTTCTCTCTCTCGACTTTGATTCTCAGTATTTAAAATTTATTCAGCCGCGCATTGTGCAATTATGAGACAAAGAACGCGATTGTAATGCCGAAGATAAAAAATCCCCCGGAACGAATCCTGGTCGATGCTCATCGATTCTCGTATTCGCGAGAAGATAAGATCAATCCAAGTATACAATTAGAGCACGAGCTTACCTGCGCTCCGTTATAAACAGTAATTTCGTTGCCCGGACAAGAGTTTAGGGTGAAGTTTCGCCTCCCAGTTTCCGGCCTCTCGTGCTCGGGCTCGCTTCTGAGGATCTTTATGTGGATCGAGACCTTCTCCGTGGCCCTACCGAGGAACTTGTAAGTGCACACGGTATCTGGGGGATACCAGTTTCGCGGGGATTTGATGTTCTCCCTGCTGTTCCGCGGCCGCCCGGTACTCCTGTATGCAAACTCGCATCTCGCGCGTCTAGTTTCCCGCGCAACACGCTCCTCGTGCAGGGTCACCTGGAAGCCGTCGTGGGTCACGGTGCCGTCCTCGCGTGCGACGAACTCCAGGATCACGTTTCTCCCGTGCGAATAGATGCGCGGCACCCGGCCGCTACCGCAGAACCTGGAGATCTCCAGGATCCTGCCGTTCACGTTTTCCAGAAGCGCGAGATAGTCGCCGCCGCCGTCGCCGCCGCACGCGTTTCCTGACGATCGATTCTCCCTGAGGTATTTGGGTTCCGGTGCCTTAATGAATTATACAGGACATATCGATTTAGGTGAACAAATAGACCGGTTCGGAAATACATTTCGTGATGCGATTAAATCTTGTTAAACGTGAATGTGAATCTCGGATCTCTTCGAATCTCGTTTAAATGTCATTCTCGACATTTTAATGCAATAAGGTACTGTCAGTTTTATGAAATTTGTTACGTTAATTTGAGAACTATTATTATTTGAAGATATTAATGGAAAATTATCATTTTAACATTGTTATACATAGATTATTATCTAAAATAGTAATAATTTTGATTTGAATATACCTAATAATTGAAATAACACTTTAAATATGTACTAATTAAATAATCAGAATAGTAAAGCAATATCGCCAATTGAAGAAACACATATGTATTATGTATTACTTTATTAGCAATTATTAGCAAATTAGCGAAAAAATTCATCGATCGTCCGCTAATGCGCCTTTCCTTAAGCTTAATCGGGCTACATACCGCGCTACCAATCGTTTCGTTCGGCCTTTCAGAATCGCCATTTAGGTAACGATTTGGGACGACCCTTCGATGGTTCTTCCTCGTTATCTTCGAACGCATTGATTTTATGCGAAGCCTCGGCTCGCTTGTGTCGGACCTAGGCGGCAGCTCTTTGTGACGATGTTGCTTCCCCCTGTACCGCTGTATCGCCTTTTTCTCGTAATGCCTGAGCCTCGTTAATTGTCCATCCGTTTTCGCGGTGCGTTTCATCGCGGGAATCCGGCTACTGTCCTCGTTTCCCGACCGATCGTCCGCGATAATAGATTCATCCGCTTCGACGCGATCCTGACCCCTCGTGATCGACGATCCCTTTTCCCCGGAGTCGAAGGAGTCTTCGCAATTCTCCATCTGGCAGCTCTCCTGATCGGTGTAATTCATCAAGTCGAACAGATCCTCCGGCTGGCCGCCTATCCTGAAGCGACCGGCGTTCGACTCCAAGGCAATTCTGCATCTGAGAATCACGAATCGACCGAATTCGGCATTCAGTATTCAACGCGATTATGCAATATTGGCAATTTAGAACTCTAAAATTAGTTTTATCTCTCTCGACGTTTATTCTCGAAAAGCACATTTCAATCCAAATTAGCTCGATAAGTTCCACCGGAACGTTCGAACGACTCGGCCATTCGATATTTGACGTATAATTAGTGATGAAGTGTAAGACAGCAGAATTTGCAGCTCGAATTTGCTGTCTAGGTGGAAAGGTTTGTTATCTTGGCGAACTGTTCGTTCGAAACTTTGGCGAACTCGAGCTTAATGGATTCATCGTGGTCGATCGCGCGCACCTAATCCCACGTGGATAGACGCTGGGGTAACCCGGCGAGGTCAGCCTGCAGGACCTGCGTTCATTGCGAACGGTGCACTCCACAGGACACGTCGGCGACGTGGACGCGGAGTAGCCGCGATGACGCTCGATCGCCAGGCGGACCGGCAGGATGGAGAATTGAGCGGAAAAGATGACCGGGTTCGCCGATGCGAACCGCTCGTCTGATGACAGGGTGATCGTCAGATCGGGTCCGCGTCGTAGAAATAGCCTGCGGGATCGCAAACGAACGAGACTTTAACTAACGACCACCCTCGGGGATCTATGCGATCCACGAAAGGGAGCGGATACCTCGTAGCGTTTCCGGTCACGTGGCCGCAGTATCGACCTGTTGTTTCGTCGTCGAGATCGTCGGCGCTATCCGAGAATTGAAAATACGCTCCCTCGCAACGGGCCTCCTTCAGGAAGCCTACCTGCAGCTTCCTGACTTTCACTTCGATCACCTACAATGAGTCCACGTGTCATGAATTTATTTAACTACCGATTAAATTCGTCGTGCACCAATTAGTTACTTCTCTCAAACTCTTATTCGCTTATTTATTTTCTATTATTAAATTTATTTTCTATATTATTAAATAATTGTAGTTCGTTAAAGATAATTATTGCAAATAATGGTGTTAACCTGCGGATCCTTGAGGGGTGCTCTGATTCGCACGATGCATCGACCCATTCGTCCCGTCCAGCGAATCCAGCCGACCGAATTTCTGATGGTACGATTGCATCCTATTGTGCCGCAAAAAAATGTATCGTTGGAACGGAAAAAAAATAACGTGTATAGATACCTTGTGTTTACAGCGCAAATATGTAATGAAAAAAAAATTGTGGAAAATCCATCTGAAAAAACATGCACATTCCGAAATACGGAATTCCCCGATTAAATAATTATATTTTTTACTTCCTATTATTTTGCGAGAGTTACGTGAATATTCAAATCGCATACAAATCGCATACGATAACAAAAAATGTGCGAATAATATTTCGGACGAAATAACATTCATTTTACGTGCTTGGCTACCCCTAAATAATATTTCGCGTATTACTTCCTGTTTCTTCGGCCCTTCCGCAAGATTCTCTCGAGATCTCTCGGAATCGATCTCGCCAGGCAAATTATTCCGCGGGAGAAGACGAGAAACGGTTATCGAAATGCCGCCGTATTCGCGACCTTATTTATCTAACGACCCTCACCCTCCGCCGGACTAATGAAATTACTCAGAGTTTACCGGCTAATTAATTGCCATTGATGTAAGCAATCTCGAGTACTGAGGCGCCGTTTGCCGATATCGTGTTTCGCCCCGTGTACTTCTGCTTCTCGACTCGGCTATATTCGTCATCTTAATTATATCGTGCGTACGTGCGTGCGTGTACACGCGTGGAACGTCTATGTTCGTCTGTGCAATGCGACTGTTTGACTGATCAATTGATACCATTAAACAATATTCCCGTGACTACCTTCTATAAGTTATACCAAATATTTGATTAAACTTCAATAACGTCGCTGAAAATCAGTGATGTGCCGTATAATTTACGTCAATTCTTTACATGATTACTTACGTGTAAAGAATTATTTCTTTACATTGCTATTTTCCACGTAAAAATGTAAAGAATGTAAACAATGTAAAGAATTTCGTATAATTGGCTGATTTACATTTATAATAAACGAAAACATTTTTTTAAATAACCTTTATTTAAATTTTCCAAATCAAATACAAGTTTACCGTAATAATAAAAATAATTTTTTGACTCTACTTTAATTCAACATAACATAATAAACCAAATATCACAATTATCCATTGTCAGGTGTGAATGAATTAACTTTATTCAATATTCGTCAGTTTTATTAGAATCGGTTATTCTAAAAGAGTAGTATATATGCAAAAGTTTTTTTGACTGTTCAAAAGTCAAACTTTTCAATTCTTTACATATTTTACATTGTTTATAATCTTTGCATATTGTTTACATTCTTTACGTTTTCTTTACTCCATATGTAAAGAATTAATTCTTTACACGTAAACGCACACTGCTGAAAATTAATCTTAAAAACTGCAAAAGTATTACTTTACGGCAAACGAACGTTAATAAACAAAATAAAAGCGTGTATTACGTTTCTTTACATGTAAATAATTTTACTCTTTTTTTCCCTTCTTTATGTGACTTGAAAAATGTACTCTACTCCCTTTATTTCTTGAGAAATATATATTTAGCACCTTCCATTGATGCTAGTGGTATACGACCGCCGCGAGTAGTCCGTATCACAGACGCGTGACAATGCATACGATTAATTACATCAAGTATCCTCGGGCGTTTCGCTTCTCTGCGTAACGATTTTCTCGTTACAAGGGACATGAATAGTCATCAACTAGCGACTCCTTTGACGCAGGAGAAACATGCGAGGCATCCCGAGCCGCGTATCTTTATTTTATCATTGCCATAGATGCGGCCACATTTTATTGTACGAATTATTTCTGTGCAATCGTGATTTTTATATCCGTTTTATAAGGACGTAAGAGGAGATAAGGACGAAACCCGTCCTTCATCTCTTGCTCGTATTCATCAGCAATTTTAACGGTAGCGCTAAATACGTTGTCCCTCGATCTAGGCGAATGTTATTCCATTACAAAGGTGATCAGCGTTCTTTCTCGATGGAGTTTCGACCCTCGTACTTCATTAAGCCACGCAATTTCATTCCCGTCGAGGCTTCTACCGGAATTGCAGTTTCTCTTCAATCGAATTATTCGCGAATCACTCGAACAGATTCGCGTCGACAAAAATATCGTAGATAAATTATTTAAAAAGGGAGGAAAATATAATATATATATATATATTTATACTCTTGTTTAAGAAAGCCATAATCATGCCAATCTATAGCTCGATAATAACCGATAACAATGTCTCGTTTGTAGCACTAATTAGCGAGCAAGCTTAATGGCGAACCTCTGATCTCCGCGGAAGCCCACGAAGGATTGAGCGACAGGATCAGCAGCGAGAGCAGATACAATGCAGTTTCCGATCTCATCTTCGCCGCGGTATATTACGGCGCGATTTTCCCTGCTTCACGTCCTCCTCTCTGTGCCTCCTCGTCTTCCGGTTTTACTCATTTTCCGCTCTTCATCGCGGAGGCTCACCCTTCATAAAGGCGGCGAACTCACCCGAGAGGTACGCTTATCTGTGAAATGAAAAACGTCGACATCGGAAACTTTATCCCACGATCACCTCGACGGTCATTAGCTCGTTAGTTATTTCTAGGGATTAGATTAGCAATAAAATAGGTATAAATTTAACGGTCGCATTGACGTTAAAGATATCGATTGGTATCGAGGATACTTGAGAGTTTGTAGTTTCGCGAAATTGATTTGATCTTCCCCCTTTTTTTTAATTTGCCTGCTCATTCGAGATTCTGTCGACGTATCTTCTCTTATAGGGAGGGGGGGGATGGCATAAAAATAAAGGACGGGATAAAGTTGAAGGATGGTGGATAAGCGTAGAGTAGGAACGAAGGATATACATGTAAGCCTTGTAAGTTTGGAAGACGACGCGACGAAAAATTTCAAAGTTGTTGAGCCATCTCGTGCGGAGAGAGAAAGAGAGAGACAGGTCACGGCCAGTGATCCCTCCCGAAGAAATAGCGTCGGTCCTTAAGAACTTTCCGAGGATCCTTCTCTCTTTTTCTCCCCCGGGTGGGTAGCGCGGCGGCCGAACTACCCGTGAAAAAAAAACAAAGGATAATCAGGCCTTTTTATCCCGGAGACGCGGAACGCCGAGAAGTTCGCAGTCCTCTCCGACTATCTTCTTCGCCAAGCGGAAGAATCACGCGCGCTCGTAATCGGTTCTCGTCGAGATATATAAAAGTCGGGATGCACGAATGAATAAGAAAGGATTGCACGACAAATGAGACGCGACAGCGCAACAAGTTGTCGACTCTAACTCACTTGCGACAGTAAGAAAAATAAAACAGGATTGCTTTTCGGATTGTACTTCTCCTCGATCAACTGTAATAACCTTTGTCTAAATTTTCGCGTTAAAGAAAATGTGTTAAATAATTTTTATGTAGTAATTAAAATTTGCCGTTCGCGACCCAGGTAGAACACAAAATCAGATAAGATCATAATGACGTCAAGTAGAAGTTATTTTAGGAAAAATCATTATGACGTCATTCGATACACTTTTTATAATGATTTTGTGATGAATTCTTGATATAGCAATGATTTTTAAGTAATTTTTTAACTAAAAAATCTTCTGAAAATCATTGCTATATCAAGTGATTTTTTAACTAAAAATTCGATACACTTCTTATGATGATTTTGTGATGAATTCTTGATATAGCAATGATTTTTAAGTGATTTTTTAACTAAAAAATCTTCTGAAAATCATTGCTATATCAAGAATTCATCACAAAATCATAAAAAGTGTATCGAATGACGTCATTATGATTTTTCCTAATATGACTTCTATACTTGATGTCATTATGATCTTATTATGATTTTGTGTTCTACCTGGGGATTGGCTTATCAACATTCACTTTGTCACTGTCACGAAGCCGAAATATTTTTAAATATTATCGTACATATTTTTTTACTGTAAATTATCGTAAATGTGCGAATAACGTCTCGCTATTCTAATTTTTCTCGAGATTAGCGAGACGTTATTCGCATTTACGATAAATTTCCGGTAAAATAATATGTATGATAATATTTAGAAATATTTCGGTTTCGTGACATTGACAAAGTGCACGTTGATAAGCTAATTGCGAGCGGCAAACTTTAACTGCTGCATAAAAATTATTTAATTTATACACATTTTCTTTAACGCGAAAATTCGCGATTGAATAGAATCATTATCTTGAGCGACGCTAACGAGTTCGCGAAACGGAGCACGCGAAATGCGCGACAACCCATTCGTCGAAATCAGTTTGAAATGAAACGAACGGAGAATATTACATTTGCGCATAATACGCGTTCAAAACATTTCGTGACAACAACGTCGGCGGTTATCTACGGTGTACAGTGTACTATTGTATACGCAAGGTCGTTGTCATTCGCGCGACAATGCAGGAAGATAACGGCACGAGTGGCTCCTCGTATGTCGTCGCAATAATTATCCTTCGAGATTTGCGAGTAGTGTTGAAAAAACGCGATCGTTCCTTTCGCGAACGTTTAACAATTATCAATCGACGTGTGATTGACGTGTAAGCTTGTGAAGCCCGTATTACACTACAGGTTGCGGCTCGGTTGCGGTTGGGATTTGACCAATCAGAAGAAAGAATACCAATCTCAAGCATAGTGAACTTTGTCCTTACCCAAGTAGAACACAAAAGTCATGATGACGTCAAAATGATGTTAAAATGACGCCTTTGACATCATTATGAGGTCATTTAGACGTCATCATGACTTCAAAATGATGTCAAAGGCGTCATTTTAGCATCATTTTGACGTCATCATGACTTTCTGTTCTACTTGGGTATTGGTCAAATCCCAACCGCAACCGAGCCGCAACCTGTAGTGTAATACGGGCTTTAAGGCAAAACAGATATTCATACATTCGGAATAAGAATCGAAATGATAGAACAGGATGTTTATAAATTACTGTCTCATTACGATGTTTACGAGCGATCCTTTTAACGACGCCTGACACCGAATAGATTTTCTGTCGTGCTTTGAATATTCCGCATCTCAATGTAACTCGACCGTTATTCTGGGATTGAAATCGCAGAATAATACGCAAATCCGCGAATCGAGTAACGTCAAGTTGCGTTACGTCAACTGTTTATTAATAATACGGATATTTTACGGCATTCGCGAGATATGCATTGTGCACGTAATTAGCCGTATTTTCGCGAGTGAGTGTTGTGTCATGAAGAAGCAACAGCAGAGGAAACGAAGAGAAGGAGGAGGAGGTCGGGGAAGTATCGGACGGCGCCGGAATAATCGTGAAATGAGTAATTCATTTATTATTTTATACATTCGCATTATAACCCAGATAACACAGAGAATCGAAAAAAAATTCTTTTTTATGTCACCAATTCTGAATTCTTTTTTAGATGCAAAAAGAATTCTTTTTCTAAGAAGAATTCTTTTTGCATCTAAAAAAGAATTCAGAATTGGTGACATAAAAAAGAATTCTTTTTTGATTCTCTGTGCTATCTGGGAATTCTCCGAGCACGCAACGATTATTTTTGAAGAATAAAACGACATGACGGCTAATAAATATTTCGTGGCGGTACGAAAAAATGTTTTGTCGCTAGATTATTTCAAAGAGTTAAAACCTCAGAATTCGTCACGACGCTAAAATATCGTAACTGTGGAGCATTATGCGTTACTTAACGTGCATTTATCAATTTTCTTTTTTTCCCTCAATTCGCACAACGTCTCCCGAATATTTCGTACAC
>NJRP01000076.1:892279-961991 GCA_003063835.1 Aphaenogaster floridana | reverse complement strand
CCCCACATAAAATATGTACATCCAACCTTTTTTGTAATAAAAGTAACCATTTTAAAGAAAACTGACGGAACCATATACGTATAATGAACACATTCATATACAAGAAATAAGATCTTACTATAATTATGAGTACAGTTTATTAATATTTCGTATGTTTCGTCAAACTTGCAACTGTGTTTCATATAACTATATTTTATAGTGTAGTTACCTACACGAAATTCTATTTTTTGTTTACCGTAACCATTTCTTATGGTTGCACTAGTTTATGTCATAGTAATAATGACTATAAATCTGTGTTCAATCTGCTATATTTTGCATGTTTAAATGAACTATAAAAATATGTTTGAGACCAAAACGAACTATAAAATATAGTGAGATTATAGTTACTTTAACCATTTTTTTCTCTCAGTGCGACAAGAAATGGACACAAAACGGATGTCCATAGGATATCCTGTGCTGTCTGGGCAGTCAATGTCACTACTTTGAATTGGATTTATAGATTGCAAAATCCTTTAACAGAATTAAAGTATACATACTAATGAACAGTGGAAACTATCATTTTGTGTTAAAACTGAAAAAAAAGTAAAAATATTTTAGTCGGTATGGTAGAGCTGTCAGTTCGTGTGAAACATTTACTTACATGAAAAGTTCTGTATGTTATATGTACAAAATGAACACTTTCCACTGTTCAGAATAAGTGCAGAAACAACAATCAATCGTTGAAATTCAGATTGAAAGCCTAGAAAAAAAACCGTTTATTTGACTACCTTTTTGCAAATATGTGTGCGTGCAATAATGATGTAGTATAGACCCAGACAGGATATCCTATGGACATCCGTTTTGTGTCCATTTCTTGTCGGGATGTCCATGGACCTTATAAAGATATCCATAGGACATATATTTGTGGACACTATAGGATATCCCAAAATGGACAAGTTTGTATGTCCATATAATATCCACTAGCAGTACGCGGCACCACCACTAGATGGACACGGAGTTCTCGTATTTCTCGTAAGTAAAAAACCATACAAAATGAAATAAAAGACGCAGTATTATAAAAGCATTATAAGTCTTCACCCATGTTTTAACGAAATGGGTTTTCGAAGACGAGTTCCTAAAATTGGGCTCCAAGGTGTGAAAGTAAATGAGATGTATTTTGACAATACAATTTCGTTCAGTTCTAAAGTTAATACAGATATTACTTGATATTCTTGGTGGTTATATTTAACAAAATGTATAGCTTATTCATCATTATTCATTTATGTCCATTCGACGTCCATCAATTTCATAAACGGATATACCATGGATGTCCATAGAATGTCGGAAGGACGTAAAACGGATGGCTTACGGATATCCTCAATATCCTTAAAAGATGTCTCATGGATGTCCTTCGGATATTCGTGTGCTGTCTGGGTGTAAATGTCGGAAATTCGATCCGTCCAGGATCCCCTTAAAACCTTACAATTTCTGTATAAAACTTTTTTTCGAATATGTTTTATAAATAAGCACGCATATTTATAACGCATATATTGCCACGAAATTACATTTTTTTCTATCGAATTATTACTCGACTGATAATCAAACCCAAATGATAACAATAAAATTGCAGTTTTAAATAAAAATTGAATATTATCTAAGTCATAAATATAATGTACATGTCTATAAAACATCAAGATAATAAAAAATTGTTAAATTAATATTATATATTAAAGGCTAATCATCGAAATTTTAATAGGCACGCGAACTTCCATAAGAGAGATCGGCCATTCTTAATAATACCTTGTCGGTGGTACAGTAGATTTGAATTCATTTTATTCGGTCTCGCTTCCGGTCATATTTTTGTCGAGATTTTTTAGTTTCATGTGCCTGTTGTTAAATCAAAAAGACAAACGAAAATTACCGATTTGTGTACAAGTAAATACACAATAAACATTTCTATATAACATACATATTTTTTATTTAATTTACAATCCAATAAATAGTATGTTTTGCACAAGTTTTCGGATTAACCGGCTATTCATTTATGCGGCAGAGGGTCTACACGGAGTCTATACTCCCGGTAAACATCAACTGACAGTCATATTACAACTTGCCATTCAACAATATGAATAATGTAATATAACACATGTTGTATGTACATAACAGTTATATTGTTAAGTGGGAAATTGTAATATTGATGTAATGTAATGTTACTGTTAATTGGTGTTGACTGAACTGTATTTAGTATTAGATGTAATATCATTTATAGTCTTAAAAATCATACAGAGTTAATTTAGATTATTTAAAATATTAATTTAGATTATATTTCTATATAATTGTTATGATTATAATAATTTCATAAAATCGTTACTATTGATTTAAACAAACTAATCTATATTATAAAGATTCCATTTATGTATTATCGACTGAAACCGTATTCTTTAATTCTCTTGCTTGGAGCAGGATGGCGTTAGTGCCAAAATTCAAATTTATTGAGCTTTTTATTACATATACAAAAACATTCGTACTGATGTTTAGTTGTCAGCGTATTTGAATTTGCTCTTTATAAGACTTGCCAAATTTTTCTGTTCTTTGCATGCGTCGAATTATTGAATCGTACAATTTATTATATAATAAATAAAAAACTAAAATTATTCTTAACTATTATAGTGATATTTAATCATTAAATGTATGTTATTATTTCAAACATTACTACAGTCAAGTGTACATATATTTATATTTAAGATAATTGATACGATACGATATTTACGATGAATATTTTATAATGCAAAAGTTTGCTTTGCAAAAAGTGTGATGGATAACTATAAATATATTCAAAATATGTTGACATATTAGAAAAACTTTTTAGTTAGAGAGAAGAGAAAGAGAAGATTGTTTCATATTTTTATAAAGAATATAAAAATACATATATATGGATAAAAAAGTAAAAATATAAAAATATGTACATATATATATATTATTTAAACTGATAATAATTTATATAAAATCTCTAAATAATAATTAAAAATTTAAAGCTTCGTTAAAATACTTTCTGACAAAATATATGTAGATTGTTATTTATTAGTAATAATTAAAATTCTAAAAATTAATAATTAAAATAAAAACAAATATAGGATTAAGGATAAAAAATAAACCAAATTTGCATTAGTTCTTTTGTTTGTTAGAAATAACTTTCTAATTATACTGCAGTTTCAAGTTTGTGGTAAAATGATGACTTAAAAATGTTATAATTATTAATAATATTAATATTATATTAAATATATTAATTATATTAATAATTAATAATTTTTTATTTTTAGAATAAACGTTATAATGTAACTGGTCAATGATACGAGTTGATATTAATATTTGATATATTATACACGCTTTTATAATAATTTTAACCATTAGAGTAATATTATTAGTATACATCTTAATTACTCAATAAATTTGCGAATAGGTGTATATATCATGGAGATTCGGAATTTAGTTCTTGAGCGCTTTTGCATTAAATTAACACAACGAAAGATATATATTTAATTTTCGCCTAGATATACCTCCGTTCTAACCCATATCTGTTACATGTTAAATAGTCGTTTGTTTTATCTTTTCCTTCTCTAATCGCCTAAAACATATTACAAACATCTAATACTCTATATACAAAAAATTAATAAATTGGTGATAAATATCAGGCTTTGCAATCATACAATTAAAGGAAGAACAAATTGAGCAATAAGAACCATTCTGCTATATAAATCGTTTCAACGGCGGAATCATATTTAAATTAGCACATTTCTTTAAAAAGGAAAACAATCTAACATTAGGTTTAATACTTGTGTGAGAGATATTCTACCACAATATTAAAAATCCGTCTAATCACCGCGTGATACAAAAATAATATATTAATAAAATAATATAAATAATATATATTAATAAACTTGAAAAAGAATAAAATAAAAATATAAAGAATAAAATAAAAATGCATAATTTCAGTTAGTAACAATATACGTTAAAATCTGTGATATAAAATGAAAGAAAGTGCAAATTGATCGATAAAAGTTGGAAATAAATAATTAAATAATAAAAACAATAGAAATAAATTAGTATTTTAAATAAAGAAGGGAAAATTCATGTATAGTTAGAACAATAATTAATTCCTAATATATATTCCTATATTCCTTCTATTGTCTAAGAGCTAAAATTACTTGTTTAAATAAGTATCTTATTTTTTATTTCGTGTTATATAATTATTTTGTATGCAAGCATCCCTATTTTGGGACATCGACGTGCGTAGCAGATGGCGCCGCGAATTTCCCCCGTCGTTCACGCGTATCTAGCCCCATCCATTCCTGGCCGCGCCGCACTGTCGACCATCGGGGATCCTCAGTACAAAACCACCCCCGGAGCTGGCGGTGGTTTATCGCGGTGGGCAATGGAATGCGGATACTTCCCGCGACTCGGTCAATACGCTACCAACATGATTTTGTCAACAAATTTCGTTGAAAGTGTAATTTTCAACAGTAAAGCTATTTTTTCAATTGAAGCTCGTCGAAGTTTTGAAGCGTAAATTTAGCGAACCGAGTTTTTTATTTTGTTTTACCGCGTTTTTAGCACGTCGTTTCAAGGATCGACGACGCGAAACGAACACGTGGCGTGGTCTTCCAAAAAGTTGCGTGCGTGTTAAAAATGACAAAATCATTCTGGAAAACGACTTGTTACATCGGAGAAGATGGGCAAGATATATAGTGCAAACTTCAGTTCGCCACTTCAACTTTTCAATTGGCGGTAAGCGGCGAATACAAAACGCGAAGCTGCTGAAACGTGATGTTACTTACTAATTAAAGACTTGATTATCGCAATTTTGTGTTACTTAAATACTCGGTCAAAATATTCAGTGCAGTGTAATTGGGGTTTATAGAAACTTTGAACATTTCATATAAAATCTTAAGAGCTTCTTTTGATATGTATTAACATATAGGATTAAAAACGCAACATAATTAGAAACTATTTGAATTGGCTTAGAAAATCGATTACAAAACGTTTTAATAAAATAAATAACATTTTTTTAAATGCAGAATACAACTCCGAAAATGTGCTTACTATCATTTTATTCGGACAAATGAATTATTCGAAGAAGCTGACCGCTGCATTTACAAACAAAGTGAACGGCGTGATTTGCGCGAACTTTAGTTCGCCAAGTTCAATTGTGCAGCGATAAACAAATGTTGGAAAGTTTACGAGCTTAGTTACGTATTTAGAGATTAATTATTGTATCTTCCTGATCTATGTACTCGATCAAAGTTCTTAGTACAGTGTTCCCCAATTTAGTTTGGAATCCGATAAAAACTCAACAAGTGCGCTGTTTATGCTCTTATACGCAACTAAACAAAATTATCACAATCATTATCGTGGAACAGATATTATATATTCAATAATGTGAACAGAAAACAGAGCTCAGCAAATAAAACATCATATTAACATTCTCGTATGCAAAGAGGACAGCAGACTTTTGAGATCTATTATTCCGGGATTTTTTAATCCTTGAGGTTTCTTAGAATTTGAAGGAAAATTCGCGAAGTAAAGGATGATGTCGTGAAAAAAAAAACGACGAGCGATGCACCAACGAATCATCAATTGTGAACGCTCGATGCTGTTCGTTAACGAGAATGAGCTTCGCGGGAAGAAAGGATATTCTCGGCATCCTCGGCGCAGACAGTGGCCGTGGGATCCTTACAACGAGATTAGGATTCTACTAAGACGATCTACACATCGACTTTATTATCACTTAATATACGTATTATGCAGAGTTCCTATTTTGATCAACTCGGTTAAGCCGGCCTAACAAGTTTACCGTAACTTCCAAGAGATCGCCGCACTTGATTTGATCGTAGGTCGATCTCGTGGCCCGATTTGAATATGAAGCCGGAAGTAGCGAATGCGAGCGACGCGCTCCTCAATTGCAGCACGCAATTTACCTCGCTCGCGGGCGATGTCGAGGCCTGCAAGTATTACCACGAATTCGAATTCGACCACGAACTGGTGCACAGCATCGTGTTGGTGGTAGTACCATTGTTCTTTGGTATAATCGGAATTCTCGGTCTCGCCGGGAATTCGCTGGTGGTCGTGGTGGTGGCGGCGAATCCTGGAATGAGGTCGACCACGAACATCCTCATCATCAACCTCGCCGTGGCTGATCTGCTATTTGTTATATTTTGTATCCCGTTCACGGCCACCGACTTCGTGCTGCCGTACTGGCCGTTCGGCAACGTCTGGTGCAAGATCGTTCAATATCTGATTATTGTCACCGCTTACGCGAGCGTTTACACCCTGGTCCTCATGAGTCTCGACAGGTTGGTATATCAAGATCATTATTTACGATAGCTCTGGCAGTGCTGATAAACTTCCATAATTAAACTTTGTTGTTTTAATGTAAAACAACAGAGAAGTAAATTGCGCGAAAAAAGATGGCTAGATATATCCGCGTATGACAGTATTATCAACAAGTACGGAACAAAAATGATATATACGAGCCATACGAATAAAGCGAGACGTTTGCCTTTGGCAAAAGGTAAAAACAGAAGCGTTTGTTCTGCTACAATAGAAATACGAAGAATTTTCGCAAAAGAATTTTCTGCATTTTGACTTTTGTCTTTGTTAAAAGAATTTGTTCGAAAATATTGCTTGTCGTCACTAACATAGCAGAATCAATACTGTAATCATGCTAGAGTGAACAGAATCGTAACACACAATTCGTAATATGCTAGTGATTTTGTATATTTGAAGCATGCACGGATCGAGAAAAAGTTAAGGTTGCCACAGCAGAATAATAATGTTATTTTTCGCCCATCCATAGAAAAGGGTTATGGGAACCATAGTACTCTGGAAGTGACCTATATGATTGCCCCAACCTTAGCGAGGGTAGCTGCTATATGGATGTTACAACCGTAATGATTATTTATAAGTATGGTTCTCGCAACCGTAATCATATGCATGTTATCCTATCTGTAACCTAAAAATGTTTTATTTTGAATCTTACCTTTGAAAATAGGAATAGAGTTCTCAAATCCTATGCTTTGAAGATATAAAGTTCGCAAGCTTTATTCGTAATTACTCACAACAATAATATGCACAAGGATCACAATATAACACACTATTTTATATGAAAATTATCTTCGCGAATTGATAATCTGCTGCTGTCCATTCTATTGTTGCAATAGAACTGTACTCTTAGTGCTGTGCCGTGCAACTATATCCTATAGATCTCTCAATCATACTATTTGTTCTGCAGACCATATTAGAAAGACAGCAATAATCCTTTGGTTGGAGCAACTATATATAAAGGTATTCTAACAAAATGTTACTTATCGTAAGAACTACGGTTGTAAGAATCGTATAGATGGGCATATCTTGACAACTATATTCGATGTAATATCAATATAACATGAATTCACATACATTTCTATTCCAATCATAGAGAACGTTATTGTAACAACCATAACAATTTTTATGCGAAACAGAAAATGCTTTTGTAGAAGCATCAATGTTTTCTGAAGAATCTCTCAAACGATAAATTATCTTTTTGAGTATAAAAACAGTAAAATTAACACAGAGAATGACTTGTTAGTCACATATTTTCATAGCCTTTGTTCCAACTTTTTTTGGACGCAAGTGCTTTAGTAACGGTTAAAAATTTTTTGTTTCTTTTCCTTCGACGTATATCATTCAACAAATGAAAACATTCACTCCGTTTTATTTATATAATCAAAGATTAAAACTGGTTTTGATTTAAACGTGAGCGATTTACGAAAATATAAATTACAAATTTATTTATCGATAAAGTTTATGCAGCAAAATAATACAAAATAAAATAATCGATTCGAGAGCGCCTCGTTTTTAATCTTCGAAAATTTTCTTTAAGGTTACGTTTCTCTCAGCGGAAATTTGATTGGACGTTTTTTTATAACTTTTCCATTTTTATATTAACTAGACACCACAGACGCGCGCTTCGCGCGCGCTATTTGGCTTTTTATTTTTTACTTTTTACTATCACTATTAACCATAGACTTGCTATTAACCCCTCGATACACTGTCAAAATATGCGATGACAGCCGCTCACGAAGTAAGCGCAACGAAAGAACCAATTGGCATCGCGGAAAAGAGTCAACAATAAACTTCGAGACTTTCGAGAAGACTTCGAGAGATGCGAGTATCGATTTAACATGCCTTTTTTAAGAAAGGAATATATTTGTTACTAACTTTTAATAAGTAATTCTGCTTTTGTTAAAATTGTGTGAAAACGAGAATTCCTGATAGATATGTGTTGGTAATTGGTTGAAGGATTAATAGGATGAAGGATTATTTAAAGAATATGTTTTATTTTGACTGAAAGATAAGATGATATAAATTTTTCACTTGCGGAGATGTATGATAACGAGCAGAAAAGAAATATTGTATCGCGCATACCACGCTCACAACAGTTTCCTTATATTGTTGTCCTTTATCCTCGAAAGCTTCCCTATTATCTATGTCCAGGGTGCTCGCTGCCTTTCAACATGGACCTTCCCAGCTTTGTAAAACGCCCCGGGCTTTTCGTTTGACATTTGATTCATTGTTGCGCTTTGAATCGCGATGTATACGGTTTGCGGAGTTACACGGGATATATGCCGTTTGATACATTCATCTCAGGCAATTTGAACGTGCCAATTTCAGCGACGTAGACCATTGTAGACATTCGTCGCCTAGCTCCAATACCTGCCGGCAATATTTCATCTGACGAGCCATTACGTTCGCTGTATGAACTCGATTAAATTAGCGACTTCAATATTCATTATTCAATCTCCGGTCGTGGAGATGCAGTCTTCACGAGATGCCATTACGTGAATTACTGACGTTATTTGTGATAACACATTATCTTGCAGTCGCAAGATCAAACTACTGCGTTGTTAACGCATACGCTGTTTTGATCAATAATGTATAATACACGTCGAATAATGATGCCGGATTCGTGATTAACTCGATATCAACTCGGTACATCATTTTGGACGAGAGCAAATACAGAAAGAGCGTTTTATTAAAAAATGCTCTGAAATTCTGATATTAAGCCCTCAGGCTTCTCCCACAAGCTGTTACATCCCCGTTAATGCCTTGTCCGTCGATATAAAGTTAAAAATTCATGTATGTACAAGCAGTTAATCGATCTTCTTTAATCGATCTTCTGCATCCTACTTTCAGTCAGAAACGAGACTACATCGCAAAAAGTGCCTTTCAACCCTTTTTTCTTAACTTTTTCCCTTAAAGCGAATATGAGGAAAAAGGCAAGGGTTATCTTCAAGTTGATTTTTAAATGCTGATGCTCGAGGCGAGGATTAACTTCGATATAATTTGTAAATTGAGCCTCGGATGTTAAGCGGCACTTTTGAGTTAACTCGCGAACTGATTCTCGAAACTTTATGCTAGATTTAAAAAAGAAGGACAGAGTGATAGAAGACATTTTTTAATTTCGTGCGCATTTTAAGTTATCTAGAAAACTTTGTTAAAGTGGGCGTTTTAACTTCAGACACCGTCGCTGGATTAGCAATTTAAGCTATGCTGACGATGAATACTCGATCGAAAGTAAGTCGCGTCAAGATAGGGAATTGCTCGCAGGTATCTGGCAGTGGTCCATCCCATCGCCTCGATGTCGTGGAGGACGGAGAATCACGCCATACAGGCGATCTGCGTCACGTGGGTGGCGATCCTGGCATTGTCGTCGCCCGCGCTCGTGATCCACGGCGAGGTAAGCACGCCGTGAACGACGTCTCGGCACTCCTATCCTACGAATCCACAGCTGCCGTTCTCCGATGCATCGCGCATTCGTAGATTCGCTACATGTTCCAGGAGGCAAACGGCCCGCCGGAGAATCTGACAGCCTGCCGGATCCTGGATCAGTATGACTGGCCCTACTTCCAGGTACCCTTTTTCTTGACGAGCTACGTCCTGCCACTCGTCCTGATATGTATCTTCTACATGTCCATGCTGGTCAAACTGTGGCGCAGCGCGCGCGTCAGCGCCGAGAGCCGACGCGGGAGAAGACGAGTCACCAGGCTCGTCTTCGTCGTTGTCGGCGTCTTCGCCGCCTGCTGGTGCCCCATACAGGTAAAAGGGCCTCTCTAGAGGGCATAATTTTATTTTTTTCTTTTGATACCCCGTCATTTACGTTGTCGTTTTCAACATTATGTTGCAGGTAATATTGGTGACCAAATCTCTGGATGTATTTCCGCTTACCACAGCAACGATAATGATACAGATCGTCAGCCACATCCTCGCCTATACCAATAGTTGTATCAACCCTTTCCTGTACGCCTTTTTAAGTGATAACTTCCGCAAAGCGTTCCGAAAGATTATTTACTGCAGGCCACGGACAGAACCGAACAATCGGCTGGGACCAGCGACGAAGACCACGAGAGCTGCCAGTACTGGCGATATTATTTAGGTGAGAAACAGCCCTACTTTTCTTTACTCACCGATACTGTAAGCTTTCTAAAAATATATCTATCTGTTCCATTTTAAGATACTTCATATCAATCATGAATTTCGGCTATTGCGAATATATTGCATTTGCGTCTTACACAATGGACTTCATATCTTCTTTTACATCAAATTTTTTCTTCAAAACGTAATATCGGCCCACTATTCAAAGAACGTCTAAAAATATTCCTTTTACTTATCTTAATAAACAATTTCCTTATTTAGAAAATATTTCTCTCCTTTCGACGTTGCCTCATTTTCACTCTCTCTCTCTCTCTCTCTCTCTCTCTCTCTGCCTTCAGAAAATTGAAGATTAATATAAAAATCTAACGGCTCTTAAGCGAGAAATAGTGAAAAAAAGGAGATCAAAGCGACGGTTTGCATCAGACCGATATTACCGGTGAAGTCATATTAGATTTTGAGGATTAATCGGTAGATCCTCATAGTGAGAATCAAGATTTCACGAGATCTTTAGATGCAATATATCACAGCGTCGTCCTTATCTCCGTTCTCGTCCCTTTCCCGAAGCAATATAAATTTCTTCGGAGGGGACGATGAGCGGAATCGTGCCGGCACTTAACGATGTTACTCGATTTACTTACCGGCTATGAGTTCGACTCAACTCGGCTCGGCTATGCGAGCACGTAACAAAATTTTCCTCTTTTTCCTCTACTCGCTCTTCTCCCTCACCTTCCCCTCTTCCCCTCCACCCCGGTCTCTGGACTCAGCGTGGTGTATTGCCATTAACACGGTGACGTTTTCACAGCCAGTTTACCCTCGTAGCCATTTTCGTCTGTCCCATCTACACGCGGACATCGAAGGGAAAAGGGGGAGAAACGGGGGTGACGAGCGAGCGGGTGAATATAGCGACGAACGCAATCTTGTACCGCAAGGCATTGCCATTAATGTTAAGTAAAAACGCTGGGAGTGGATACCGGGTGGAACGGAAAATTTTCATTTAAAGCGCGTTTCTTACATCGGCGTATTCGAGCGAATGGCAGCAAGACAATCCGAAATATAATCACTAAGGTCTCTCATATAAATGCATTATGACAAGCCTGAGATTAACTGCGAAAAACCACGTAAAAGTGTATAGACGTATGTGAAACGATATTCTTGCGTCTCTCGTTTTACGCAATTCTCATTATTCAATAAGAAACTAGATGCTTAATAAATATTGCAATTTTGCTTTCTCGTAAGTGACGACTGATTCATTTATTTATGTCGGAACTACTTCACAAATATAATAGAATTCATGTTCAATTTCGCAACACGTAATCTTTTCGGACAAGAAAGAACATTACAAAAGAATATTACGATATTTCCAAGTTCTTTTTGTCGCAATCTGAAATTGTGTTAGAATTGAATGATAAATCCAAGCTGCGTTCTTTCTTATTCCGTAAATCTTCCAGATTTAGCCTGTTTTTTCCATGATTTACGAAGCAAAGATTCTTCGCAACACACGTAAGGTCTCTATTTCAGCGTCACATAAAAAGAAATTGATGGATACAGTGTGTCACACCAACGGAATTCTGTTCTGCCTATTTGCTTTTTGATTCGATGTCGCCTTGTATCGTTTACGCGGCGTCGAAGGTATTTTTTCTTCCTCGGGAAACCACATTGCGACACGTCGCGGATGGCAAACAAACCCTTAATGAGATCGATGCTTTTGCCGGAGATTGACGGCTGGACGGAAATTCAATTAACCATTCTTTGTTATCGGCGCCGTGTGTTGTTTCACGCTGCGGCGGTTTGCTCTTTGATCCCTTACCGCAACCTTTTATTCGCACCATCCTTCCGCCCTGTGACGGGCAAACGGAAAAATTACCAATGTCGACGCGTTGCATTTATTGCTCGAGCATAATGATGATGGCCTTTTAGAATATGATTAATAGCACGTGCTATTAATTAGAATTAACCCGCTACAATTATTTACGACATAATGGCTCAAATTTGAGCTTGAGCATATTTCGTTTGAACTGTCGGGACTATCAATATCGGCCGAAATTATCAGGTTTCGCTTCGCGGTCTGTTAAACAGATGGGCCAAGGTAGATTTAACCCGAAACGGTTTACATCAACCCCTTCGCGTAAATAAGGGTGTGCATAATGCGCTTCTAATGCGCAAGTAGTTAGGTGGCAGTAATTAGATAATGGACAAAGATAAAAATTAATCTTCCAAATATTTTGTGATAATTATTAGATGACCGTTCGATATTATTAAATGATCCGAGTCCAGTCATTCCGAAGATATATCCTAGCTAACGCGCGACATAGGTAGTTGAATTTCGCGTACAAAGTGCGGAATGACACAAGAATGACACAACGCGGTCGTGTCATACAAGCGGACGCACGCAGTTCCGAGCTGTTTGGCTGTGCAGTCAGACGGAAATGCCGTATTTCACGGACGAGACGTTTAGAAAAGGATAAGCGATCCGGTAATCGACGGCGCCTCGAGAACGACGGCGCTCGGACGATCATAAAAATGGCCGCTCGTTGACTAGTGCAAACAAATCTTAATCAAGTAGATGTATTCTGTGAGCAGGGGATGGTAATCCGATATCCCCGTCGTTCCGATTCGATCTCGACTAAGCTCGGTACGATGATATTAACGGCTCTATTTGCGCGTCAATACCAGCGATTTACTGTCAATACAGAGTCACCTAAACTATTCCGCGCCGGATTAGGATCGGTCACGTTGCATAGCGCGTGACTGTGACAGCTGCTTATGGTCTCCCTGTTTTATTAATAGACTTTGAGAAAAGTGTTTTAAGCAAACAGCAATGCGAAATTAAAGTGACGGTTCTAAGTATAGGTCGAATCCTAATTATGGATCAAACTGACGAAATTAATATTTTATATATATATATATATATATATATACATTAATAAAATTACAGAATTTTTTGGATTCTTTAATTTTTTTTTAATATAATATGAAATCACTTTCTCAATTATTGCTGATATTTAAGAAAAAAGCGGAACGTTACCCTTTTTTAATAATTCCTTATGATATTCTTTTAATAGATTGTATTAAGTACATTATTACGTCATATTAAAATAATGTGAATTTATTATTGATATAAAACTAATTTTATATTTAAAAAATTTTACAGTAAAGGAAATAAAAAATACGTAATCAACGGAAACTGCCATTTCAATAATTATTTTAAATAAAAGAATACCCATAATTAGGACAAAACTTTGATTTTATGACTCAATCGTGGGTCACAGTTAGAAATGTTAATATAGAATTAACAAAGTGATACATAAAATAATACTTGAATAAATATCTGTTTTTAAATGTATAGGAGAGATAAGTAAATATCGTTTTTCAATCATATATTTAAATAAAATTTTTAATAAATTTTAATATATAAATATTTTTACAAATATTTCAGTATAATTCTAATAATAATTTACTTTTGAGGTTATTAACCTCAATTCTGTTTCTTTCTGTTTTGCAGATTTTATAATGAGGACAATTTTAAGTAGATAATAAATTTTTGTAATAATTAATCAAATAAATATTAATCTTATCTCTCTCTCTCAAATAAAGTACTTTATAGTATGTAATTATTCCTAATGACTCAAAATTGGGTAACCTATGACTCATTATAAAGACGTGAAGTAATCTGCCGATTCATAATTGGGACTTATACATAAACATTTTCAACATTTTTCAAAATTCACAACCGGTTTATTGAAAATATAAAATTTTTTTGAAAGTATGATATTTACTGGTTACAATGGCATTAATAATTTTTTAAAATGTTTGATTAATGAAAATCACTTTAACTTTAAATGAGTCATAATTGGGACTTTGTCATCTTAATTTTACGCAAAAATTCTATTTCTCTAGATACTTTTATCACGAACTTGTAAGTTTAAAAATATTGCCGCCAACATAAAAAATAAAGACAACTTTTTGAAGGATGAGTTTTACCTATCTGTAAAATAATAGTTTTGCTCTTTATGCTTTTGAAAATTTGATACTTCATCTCGGATATTTTAAAAATATTTCTCGCGTTATCACCACATTTGTCGCTATAATTATACTTTTCCGAGATACGGCAGAAAGATAACATTTGCGTTCTCTTGCATAAAATCCGGTCGCATTAATTAAAAATGAACGATATAAGCCCAGATTTAGTATTACATTGAGCGATAGCTCTTTTTGCTTCCTCTCGTGAATCGCGACGTTGCATTCGTCGCCTTTGCATTTATTTTACGCAATTAGCTTTTGAGAAACTCCCAAGCAAGTATCGATTTTCGTGCTGTTTCAATTTAGAGAAGAAAATACGCTTAGAGTCGTAATTCCGAAGATATTTCAAAAAAGTTGTCGCCGCCGTGATAAATGGGAATTGTTTGGCGAGGATTTCAAAATGTATATCATGGGGTTGACATTTTCATGAATTGCAGAATGTCTGCCAAAAGAAACGCTTCGTAGTCTTTATCCCTATAAATATAGCAAGGTAGGAATGAATTGGAGCTCTGACAAATATCCGAAGTGAAAAACGAAGTCTCTAATAAAAAATTCTACGGAAAGTAGTCGAAGAAGCGAAGATAATTTATACTCGGTTGCTACGCACGAAGTATTTTAATATTAAACGAATGCGATATTCCAGATTAATATCGAAGAAATAAATTTTCCCGCATGGTTTTCAGTTGATTTTATTATTTCGTTTCGGGGCACAATCCAGGGATTTTAAAAATTAAATCGATTAAAACTGGATAAGCTTATCTTACCGACATATTTCCAAATGTTAAATAATGCATATTTATAACCTTTTTATTATGACATAATTCTTTCTTTGTTTCCATTTACGTGTACAACGTTATCACTTGTGATAATGCTGCGTCCTAATTTAAATATATAAAAAAAATGTTCTGATTTTTTAATTATTTATCTTTCCCCACATCTGTTATTATTTGAAAGAGCTGGAAGATCTATTGAAAAAAAATTAAAGCGCATGTGAGCGATAAAAAAACATGTCGCTTTAACATAACATATAAAAACTTGTTGAAAGAAAGATTACTTGCAAATACGTATTACAACGTTCGAGAATTCAAAATGCAATGCTTTACATCTAGCGACCTAACAAGCGCAGATGAAGGCAGAGATATGCAGATTTGACGATGGGGCGCACAGATCGATGATGAGAAGGTCGATCAACGGCGTTGGGGAGAAGCCAGAAATAAAAGGAAGGATAAAGGGAAGAAGAAAGGAAATAGCTGAGAAGCGAACGTAAGGAAGAGATGAGGAAAGGATCGAAGCACGCCGGCCGGTCTCTTCTGCTTTCTCGACGAGAAAAGTCTTCCGCTTATTTCACGAAGTGGCCTACTTTCGCGAAGCCTTCCACCTCCTACAGGAATTATAAAGACAGGAGAGATCAGAGAACGGCGAATCAAACCGTAACCGAAGGAGTTGGGAACCTCAAGAAAGTCTCTCGGAATGTTAAAATCGAAGATGAAGTTCTACTAATTATTTAAATGTTTTTGTGAACCGGTAGCGATAAGAGTTCAGTTTCCGATAGATCCTGCGGTTTAAAGGGAAATGAATATTTAACAGGGCTTTTGTGCGATTGCATTTTTTATGATCCCCGTTTCACGCGTGACAATACATTAAACAGTTTTTTCGAGAGAACGCTGGACTCACACTTAATGCGGGGAAAAATAACGAAAATAGGAGACGAGGGATAAACATTAAAGAGTTTAACTGGCAACGTAGAAAAATCTAGTTTAATTGCAGGAACACGTTTGCGTTTTACATTTAAATGTTGTTTACTGTTGCAGACATAAATTCATCGACGACGGAGCTGATTGGCATGTCCTTGCTCGCCACTGTTTAAAACGACGAGTACTTACGGTCTATAGAATATTCGATGTTTGATGTCATCTAGCAAATACGCCGAATTCTCAATCCTTTCACTTCCGCCAAACGTATGCATTGAACTTTTATATTCTCTTTATTTCTTTGTCGAAATAAAAAATACTACAGTTATTCGCGAGTGACCGATGAGAAAGTATAATACATATACGAACCGATAACGCGACGAGATGCAACCAGGCATACAGGAAAGGATTCCGCTTGCATCCGGTCATTATAAATCTGTCAACTCGTCTTCACACCGTGGTGGATTTCGCATTTTTCAATTCGAGCTTGCGAATTACGTTACATAAACCCCCCGCCGATACCGTGAGTCCGATGTTATAATATCTCTGAATGTAAAAAGCGGACGCTCATTTCCCGACGCTCGCCGGTCATTGTTAATTCGAGCGGTTACAAAGGGCTCGTCAGGAAATAATATCCACGAACACTGTAAAAACGTATCAATAAAGACATTCAGATCCACGTCGCTTGTCCACTTTATTCGAGCGCCCATAAGAAACGGGGACCCGATTAACATTCTCTTTTTCGTTTTACCCGGATATCGAAGCGATAAAGAAATTTGATGAGGATATTAATAAAGAATTAAGTTTGACGTAATTTTAAATCGCGTATTATTTTGTTTACGGATATGATGAAGGTAATTGGAGAGCGTTCCAGTGAAATTAATCGTTTAATAAAGTATGAAAAGCGATGAGTCATCCTTCAAACCTTCCAGCTAACGTGATTCGAGAAACCTCAAACAATCTTCTACACTGAAACAGCAGCGTGATTTATGCTTCGCGAATCGATAAACAAACGAAGCGAAATAATATTTCCATCGAGCTGCATGCGAGAGACAGATTTACGGGTGATGATATTAGGAGAGAGGATAACATTCGAGCTCCCTCTCTCGTATCGAAGAAATAATGGGGTCATTTATTGGCGAAAAAAGAGCACGGTTTAACTTGAGCGTGTACCTTACTTATACATATTCTTTCGTATATACATACATTTCTCGCGCACAGACTTTATGACGATCGACTAAAAATTTTGCAATTGCTAAAAAGTTTGTAATTGCTAATTATTATTCGTGAGATTCGCAATCTGTTAAATTGGCCTGTTGATGTAGAGGAAAAACTCGTATTATACGTGGAAAACAGTGATTAATTATGCCGTGAGAGAAAAAGTATATCACTATTTTATTAATTCAATAAACGCGCAATATTTTCGTTGTCACAATGTCATAATCCGATATTCACTAGTTCAGCGCTTCCTTTTAGCAGTTCGCTGCAACGCGAGCGATGATGTAATTAATTTTCTCCGCTTGGTACATGCGAACGTGAGAACATCACCTCTAGCAACGGGTACAAGCGGCTTAACGAGACGGCGGGATGACTTTAAATAGGTGGAGTTAAGGAGTCTAATGATCGGACGAACAAGAAGAAATCGAATCGCCCCGGAGCGGATCACTTTTCCGAAAGTTAATGCACTGGAAAAGGACTTGCGGCTCCTATGGGAGGACATCTCGGCGCGAGAATTCGAGCGAATTTCCGATAATCGCGTTATATTAATAATAAAGTTAATTGATGCGCGAGCGGCTTTACCGTCACCGCCAGTCGCTCTTAAGGCTTTTCACCCCGGCGATTCACAAGATCTTTGAGCTCTATAGATTCTTAGGAGTACCTGCACATAAAAGCTCACGGATTTTCACAGTTTGGTTTTGATGACCATCTTGGTAAGATCGTTCTTCGTGGAAGAGAGGTGAGTGGCGCAGATGAATCAGAGAAATGTGCATCCGTTGAACAATGAAGATAGCAGAGCTGTCTCTTACTTTTGTCCCTCTTTGAGCGATCACTCAAAGTGAAATGTCGCACTCGTCACCAAGATTCAAGAAAAGAGGGAAGAAACTTCGCAAGACAATTTTCAGCTCCGATCTTCAAGTATATAGCTATCTTGTTTTTCTATTTGAATCCACTATATCAAATCCGTCGTTTTATCTGCAAAAATTTGAAGAAGTAGAAATCTACAATCCGAAGAATCTTACTCTTAACCGTCAGGACATAATGCGATTTTTTATCGCTGAGAATAATATCGATGGAAAATAAAGGAAAGCGTATTCTCGGACATGTCATTTGAGCGTTCTCGCAATCTAATATTACATCCAGAGAGTTAAATTTCTATTTAACAATGTCAATTCAAGAACATTTTGTATAAATAGGGGAAAGGCGGGCAAGAGTACGCACTTAATTTTTAGAAGCCTGCAGTTTCTTTATTTTCAAGTCTAGAATTACAAACAAAATTTTAATGAAAACTTTGATCTTTCTAGTTCATGAAAATATCAAATTTTTATTTTAAACAATCTTTGTGTAAATGAATAAAAATAACAAAATGAACTTTGCGTACTCTTGGACTGCGATGAAACTAAGAGTACGCACGTAGTTTATCAAAGAGTACGCAATATATCAAATATACTACTATAAAAGAACAATATTATTAGTAGGACAAAAAGTAGATAACTATTATAAATATCTATATAAACATAAAAATTGTTATCTTAGTTATTAAAAATTATAAAATCTTTGATAATAAGAATATTATAAATATAACTCAAAACATAAGTATTTTAAAAACGCTTATTCATAAATTAAACATAAAGACTATTATTTCAGACTTTAACAAAATCACAAAATCTTTAGTTTTTTATAAGAAACATTCTTCGCGAATAAACGGCAACTTTCCCTTAAAAATACTGCATTTTTCATGCCACCAATTTTTACATTTCTGACACATGATCTAATAAAATAGGTAAAATAGGTTATCTAGTTTTTTAATATGCTCTACTAATAGTAGTTCCATTTCTGTATTAAACACAGGCTGATATCTTCCTAAAGAAATTGGAACTGTTCCTAACCTTAAGGGGGGATTCCAGTTTAACCGGGCGAAAAAATGTGATTTTTTAGAAATTTTTTTTGAGAAAACTAAATGATATTGGAATAATTGTTTAATTGGGATAAAAAAGGCATCCTTAAGGAATAAAAAAATATGTCATTTTTTTATTTTTTTCCCTGAAGAAAACTATAAGGAATCGAACTGTACTTTGCAAATGTCATTTAGTTAATGATTTTTTTAGTTATCCTGCAAGCCAAATTGGAAAATGTAGTTTCGAGAAAAACGCATTTAACCTCTTCGCGAAAAAATAGTTTTTGATGTTGGAATGGAATGATATTGGATATGGAACATATTCTTCAAGCTTTATACTATTGATTTATGCAAAAAAAATTTTTTTGAATTTTTTGACCGATCAAACTGGAATTCCCCTTAATCGTTTTCTCAGCGTTGCTTCGGGAATACCATAGGATTCGGCAATTTGATGTTTAGATTCGCCTTTTTCTAATCTCAATTTAATTGCAAGTACACGGAGAAAATTTTATATTAAAAATTACTATCGTATGGCACTAGCCGTGGACCATGTTAGAATTATAAAAATTTTTACTACGTTTTTACAAAAGAGTTTAATAATTATTAATATAATAACATAGTAAAAATTTTTATAATTCCAGCAATGGTCCATGGTTACTGTCATACATAGTAATTTTTAATATAAAATTTTCTCCGTGTAATAAATCATTTGTGAATTTTAGCGTTCGCTGGCTTTTTCTTTTGTAATTTCCCATTTGTAAGAAAAAACTATCTATATGTATAGAATTGTTCATTTAAGTGCATGTCCAAGAGTATGCGCACGTACTCTTGGACATACCAGAACTGCGCACTCTTAGATATTTTACGTACTTCAAAACAAATGAAATTTAAAAAAGTATTAGAAATATCTCTAATTGTATCAATGAAAATTTAGAAACTGCGAGACAATTCTAATCTTAAAATAACTGACAAATACTGTTTTTGAATGTCTAGTTTACACAACATCGTCTAAAAAAAACCAGCAAAAATTACATCACAAGCATAGATTTTTTCTATACCTACTATATTTCTTATACTATTTATCGCAGGAATTAAATCTTTTGTACAAATATTAAACATATTGATACTTACCTTCAGCAACGACTGAGATACACAAAGCATTTATGTAATATAACTGAAATATTGGCATTGCGTACTCTTAGAATGCGCGTACTCTTACCCGCCTTTTCCCTACAAGAGATCTTATTTTATGCTTTCGATAATGAAAGAAATGGATAAAGATATGGGAAAAATCCAAGTTGCGCGCGCGCGTTTATCTCACGGTCGGTTAAATCTCATTTTGTCTCTAGAGACATTAATCCTTTGCATTATACGTCCATCGCCGTCGCTCGCGCACGATAATACGTGAATAATACGAAAGGCATTATTCCGTCGAGTAGCGGCGTGCCGCTCAAAGAACGTTTTTACGAGTGCACGTAAAATTAAATGGATTTTACGTTTTATGAATGCAACACGCGACGCGTATAAAATATCGACTCATCTTCGTATGACGAGAGCTGGAAGAACGATATGTATGTATACATACTTATATATATATATATACTTGTATACTACTTATATACTTATATATTGTGACGCATGAGGACGACCGAACAAAATTACATGGCTCGCCCGTCATAAAGTAAAAGCTAGTCCGTTCAGTGACAGAAAATTCATCCTGTAAACCATGAAGACGCGAAGCTGATTAGATACAGCTTGACACACGTTTCAAGAACTGGGATAGGTCGCAAAGCAGGGCTGAATAGACTTAATCCTTTGAGACCGGAATATCTTTTCGTTGGCATTGGAAATAAAATGTGCATGGCGAGCAGTCTTATCGCCATTGAGACTGAAGTTTACCGACAACTTTCTTGGACATCTGATGCAGAAGTTTCTTCCCTCGCGACGGAAGGTTACACGTGTTACTACAATCCGACCAGATTCTACAGCATAAGTTTTATCCATAAAAAATGTAATAGAATCGTACAAATTTGCTAGAGCTTGATACCGTAAGAAGTAAATGTGATAACACAGAATCTTAAATTTAACAGTTTGTCCTTTTGGTCTTGATTTCTTCAAGTTTAAGATAAATTCTATTACCGCGACGTATATACACCGGCTAGTTCTGATCTAAATTATTGTCAAGTAAATGGCAAGTTGGAATATTAGCGAGTCCGTTACACATACGAACTCTATGAAATGTTAATAAACGATAGAAGCGTACCCCTGATAAGTGGGCGTGTGAGTGGGCGAAGATGCATTTGCGCGCGACCACCTCAGCAAAAGGGGATGAAAAAGGGAATAGCAACCAGAGATTAGAGAGAAAAAGAGATATATAGGAAGGGGGGAGGGGAAGAGGGAGCAGCGGAATGAGTACTTCATGGTCGGGAACATTTTCCCATTGGTGAAAGGCGAAAGCATCCGTCCCGCTCCTCTATCCGCTCGCTCGTTCACGTTCCCTTTTGTCGGAGGATCGATGAACTCTGTCCTCGCATGAAACAATGGGAGGCGGACGGGATTTGTGCTTTGGGATAAAACGAGGAGCGAAACGAGCCCGTTCCCGAAAGGCGCGCGGCAAAAAGAAGCGATCTTTCGCCCCAAGGCGTATCCTCGTATTGCAGACGCAAGTTCCGTGTCCTTCATTTTTCTTAATCACTTGCACTTGAAAGGGTTAAGTAGATAAAGATTATTGCCATTTGGAGTTATTTTTTTCTTTAATTCTTTTAATACTGAAATAATGATTTTTCATAATAATGAAATAATGGCCGCGTTCAGCAGAAAAAACAGCTTTGCAACTGTTGTAAGATTCTTTAATATGATTGGTCCTTGCTCTTAGTTTCTAATGGATCTAAATGTAAACCAATTATATTAAAAAATCTTACAGCAGTTGCAAAGCTGCTTTTTCTGCTGAACGTGGCCAATGATTCAGTTACAATGCGAGGTATAGCTGAAAAAAAAATTTATCAGCACTCATTGGCATTGTTTTACTATCTTGAATGAATAGCTTTGCGTCATATTAAAATACAGTTTTAGAATAATTTAAAAAAAGAAAAGAATTAATAATAAAGGTTCCGTAGAGATATATATATTTAAATTAATATTTTACGAATTAATTTCTCTATAGAATCATCAACACATCTCCACATATTAGATTTCTACGTCCTATTAGTTTTTCTAATCACAACCGTTATTTAATGTCAATTAGTCTTTCCCTACAGATCGCACTCGAAAGTAGATTCTCGTTGATTCTTTTAATTTCTAAACTCTATAGGATTCGCTCGTTCTCGCAAATACGCTTTGCTTAATTCGCCTTACATCTCAGAGACTTCAAATTTATACTTAATTATCTTATCCCCAGTTCTCGGTCAAAGGCGTCAGCGGTGAGGAATCAATGAGTCTCTCAGAGAGCCCACGGTCGAGAGTTAAGTACTCAGGGATACATTCAGTTATCGGATTATTCCGGTTAACGGGATTCCACCTCGACACATTTCAGCATTGGGGGTGCTCTTACCGCAGCCACCGGCATCCGCCCAATGACCGATTTATGGCATCTGCCTTAAGTGAAGCAAATTAGGTCTCCTCCTTCCTCTGGAAGCACCGAAATCACGAAAGCGAAATTAAATGGAGCTGTTTAGTGAACGAGGTTGAGCCATTATCTTAATGAAATAAGTGATTACATTTGCCTCCCGTAAATATTAAGTAACGTGTCGCAAGTTTCAGAAAACAGCTGGGAATCCATTCGGGACGATTCGCAGACTCCTGTAAATAGATTTGTCCTCCGTTTTACTCCGCAGGATTTATCGTCGCGACGTCGCTTAATCTATCCAGCCATCTATTCGGCGTGACGCGTCGTGACGCGACGCAGTAACAATGACCTCGTTCCATAAACTCCCGGCATACCCGAGCGCATAAAAATGCCGGCCGTTTATAGCGAGGCGCGTACAGAAAGAGGCTTTTCATCAGCCGTGCGTTATCCAGACGGCCAACCCTCTTCCAAGTCATAAGCTAGCCCGGTTAACTAGTTACGTTGGTCCGCAGGGACAATGCTTCGGGAAAAAAAAATAACGGCTTTTTATCATTTTTATATGAACTCTATTTCGAGTTCCCCGTGGCTTATTTCCACACATGAATTTTTAGACAAACTGGCGAAGATATGTTTCTTCTGACGACGGAGCGTCAAGTGTTTCTATATGCTTGAAGCGATTGAAAGAGAAAGCTTAGGAAAACTTTCACGGAACAAATTTCAGGGTATTTCAAATATTACGGGCGGAGATATTAGAAATTCTTTGTTTAATCTTAACTAGGTAAGCTTTTGTAAAATCTCAAGTCAGAACTTTTGTTTAACAGTGTACTAAAAGATAGGGATGAAGAGGCTGCGGAAAAAGATAGTACGCTGTCGAAACTTCGAAATTCGATTAATAAATGGTGGGATATTAACTGGGATAATCGCTCATGAATAAGAAACACCGTGAAGGTTTTGCAATAACCTTGAGAAGATCTTCCTGCCGTTGAAGAATGCTCGCTGGAAAGTAAGCCGACAGGGGAATCCCGAGATTGCTCTCATGGTGAACCGTTTTCCTCAAACATTCTGCCGGCGGAGGAGTCTCCGTCGATTGTCGTCGAAAAATTCAGAGGATTCCAAGAAACTAGGAGGCATTCTCGACCGTGATACCAATATGCCGCGATACCTCACAAATATGGAGAAAACATTGTTTGCAATAGCATCACAAATAGCATTCTTATTTATATAAATTAAAATTTATTAAGTATACTAAATATTAAATTGAACATAATTTAATTTCAACTTCGACACACAATTTTTAAATTTAATATATAAATACGCATTTTTTTGTGAAAATTAATTTTAGTTAAAACATCATAAATTTTATTTTCGACATATATTATTATTCGACATGTTTTCTTCAAAGCGCTTCTGCTCGTATTGATGTTATACAAATTGAGTACAACTAAATTTTAATTTTAACTTTAATACGCAATTTTAATTTAATATATAAATGCGCATTTTTGTTAAAATTTATTTTAGTTAAAACTTATCGTAAATTTTATTTCCAGCATATATTATTCGGCATGTTTTCTTCGAAGCGCTTCTGCTCGTATTGATGTCGTACGAGTTGAGTACAACTAAATATAAGTTACGACGCGCGTGGGACACTCCACAATCATTCCGCCCCACGCACTAAGTCCTGCAGGAAGAGTCCGCGTAATGAGCCTAATAAACGTACACGCCTTGCGAATTATTCTCTCGGCGTGGAGAGTAAGCGACTCGACGGTTAACTAATGAAAACGGGGCTAACGGGGCGAAGCTAATATTGCACCGGCCGCCGCCGGCGTTAATGAAATTTTATTTCTCTTTCGTGCAACGCCTCGATATAACATACCGCTACGCAACAAATACGCCGAACTGAATGTCATTCGAAAAGTTCTTGGCGGATTGAGGGAAGAAGCCCGAAGTAAGGTAACTATAAGATCGCTCGACCAGAAAAAGAGTACATCAGTTAAGTGCGGGGAGGAGGAGGGGTCTGAAACAAAATTTTTCACAAAATTATAGTTGTTATTAATAAATTATTATTAATGCTATAAATGTTAATAATCTCACAAAAGAAAATTATTTATCTATATTTATTATTGCTTTGTAACTAAAAACATATTTATAACTTTTATATATAACTATTGGGTGCTTTCCAATTGCAATATCCCTAGACACTTTCGTACACACGGCGACACAAGTTGCGTTCCAATTGTCGTAATCGTCGACACAACACTACACATCCGTACTCAGCCGAGGGCTACTAGTCGGCTGTGTAAGCTTGTGTTTTCTAGTGACAGTTAAAAAGTTACTAGCCACGGCAGCTATAAACTTTTTATTCAACGAAAAAAGCTACAAATTAGAAGATATGGACAACGGAAATATCAAGAATATTGAAATAATAAATAATTCGAATTATCTGCTATCACAATAATGAATTTTCGTTACGAATCTTTTTATTATATTTAATAAATAAAATAAAGCCAATGTTCTGTTTCTTTGTATATTTGTAGGTTAGATATATTATTGCTAGCATGGACATGGTATTAAAAAATAATCCTAACTCTACCCGAAACCATGCACAGCGTACACATTCTGTTCCAATTGAGTCATACACAACGCTACACTTTGTGTATTCCTGTGTACGTTTGTGTTAAAAAGTGTTAAGCAATTGGAAAGCACCCATTATGAACTAAAAATGAAGAAATGCAACTCGCATAAATGTTATAATGATGACGGGAAATACGCTGTTAAACAGGCTCGAAATCGCACCACTGACTCGAATTTTATCAAAACAAAAAAAGAATACAAAGAGCACGTTTTCACGGAAAAAGTAAAAAAAAGTCAAAAGTATCTTTTTTTATGATTCAAAAAGAGTACATGTACTCTTCAAAAGAGTACGTCTGGTCACACTTGAAGACACCGTACCGAAGAAAACTCCAAATGTATAGAATACCGATGAAGGATGAGACAGCAAGGGCGACACGGTGAAATTTATGGTTAACGGTAAGCTCGTCGACTTGAAAGACTACAATTAAATCAATCATCTTAAGCGCAACGAAAGCAACGAATCACGCTCTAAATCGCTCGCAATTCGATAAAACTGAAATAACCTTTCGCGCAGTAAAATGGAGTGACCATGTTTTATGGCACGACGGGCTACTAAAACGGACAAGTGCAGCAAGATAGGTACATTTCCCAGATGCAACATGCTGATGCATTCGGAATGGCGGAGTAATATTAGGTAAGTGGACAATATTCGCGCGAGTTCTCTCCCATATTCCCTCACTGGACTCAAAAGTTCCAAATGCACAATATCTCTTCATTTAAACTTTACATTTTCGTCTTGAATTTTTTAAGTTTATAGTCTTCAGTTTTAGCATTCCATGAGATATATGAAGTCCCTCAGATCCCAGATCTCGAACTTTGCTCTTCCTATTTATGAATAATGTGAACATACTGTTAGAAGTGCTAATTTTAATGCAATAATCTTTTTGTAGTTCTAGATGATTAACCAAAGATGACTACGTCCAAAAAAATCGTTCAAAAAAAAGGAAGGAAACGAAGGGCTTGTGTGAGAGACTCGTCCTCATCTATCGTCTTTTTTCATGTAAACCCTTAAGCCTTTCTTTTTACGTCCCTTAACAACCCGGATAATATATAATATGATAATAAAATAAATTTAGTTTGTGGTCTTCACTCAAATCAAAATTCTTTTTTTATACACCCGGCTGCGAAATGTGCCTCGCTATGTAGGTCGAAAGGGTTAATGCAATACCCCTTGAAACGCGCAAGTGGACCGTATTAAATCCTGTAGCGCGCTCATTGAGAGCCTCTTAATAATTGTCAGATATTATTTGAAACGTGATATATTTTGCAACTGAGAGAGCGCCGTACCAATAATAGAACGCAATCAACTGCGATTAACGTAGACTAATACAGATTACGTAGCGGAGACGAGCTTAAACGGTAGATATTTCCCTCATCCCTCGCAACCGTGAGACTAATCCCGTTGAAATAAATTGGCGAATCGATAAATATGCCGCCGGAGAGAACGATAAACATTATCGGAACAACTTGCGATTTCGTCCATAAATTCGTCAGCCTTTCGACTGACGCACGGAGCTCTGTGATATAAATTTCCAGTTATTTATACGGCCATTTCCCCGAGCGTTTATCTCGAGGCAGCAAGATATCCAACAGAAATACGTGCCGGAGACGTCCCGCTTTTCTGGCTGAATCTTCCTTTCGGCGGTGAGTAAATTCAAAAAAACTTCTACGAATCGTTTAAACAGATCCAGCCTGCAGTGGCGCAACGCCCGCGAAGAGATGCGGGCCGAGGCGACCAGATATTCCAAATAATTCCTCCGGCTTAGGTGCGAAAAAATAAACTCGACAACGAGGATGAGGACAAGGACATTTTCGTCGGGACATTTCGTACGTGCGCCGCTTTAATAACACCCGACGCAGCAGCCGGACGCTACAGGTGTGGACGCTGTTGGACGATGTCTAACTAGCTGTACGTGCGACGGCGCGAAGGGGCGCAAGTGGAACGCGACTATCGCAGCAACGCCCGAGTATTCGAAGCAAGGCAATCAAGAATTCGATAAGCGCTGCGGATCGTGGGAGTTCGGAGTTGACAAACGGGAGTTTATGGTTTAGGGGGTTCGAGATTGACGGTTCTCAGAAGTTAAAGTTCAGAACTGGGAATTTACACAACGTATCGCAACACCGTTCTTTCGACTGCAGGCGCCGCAGATCAAATTGAGGAAAACTGAACGGATCTTAATACCGAGATATCAAAGGCACAGAAATTCATCTAACATTGAAAGTTAAGCGATTAATAAAAATTCTTTTCCAATTTTAGTTCTTGGATTTTAGCTTATTTTTTTACACAAAAATAAAAACTTACTTTTCGGATACTTTTAATACTCAGATCCCTAATTGCCGAAATATTTGACGTCTACACTTGAAAACTTGCCAAATAAAAATTGACTTCAAGTTTATCATTTGACGATTCGTGTATACGTATAAACTTACATGTCTGCATTTCTATTTTAAGAATCTCCATTGCTGATCCCATTTAGACGTATAGTCGTGACGTAAATATCGCACAATGTAACGATCCGAGATATTTCTGTGCGCGGAGGGAATAATCGTGCGCCTCGAATAACTTCTCGGATTTCGGGAAAGCGAAAAGCCGTGCGGGATCGTTGGCAAAGCTCGATGACAAGAAAAACGCAGAGAGAGTGAATTGTGTAATTTCCGCGTTTGTCTACTCGGCGGCGATCATCCCCGAAGGTCGAATTTAATAAAAGTCGGAAATCAATGCGATATAGCGATCGCGGAAACGGTTGCCTTCTCCTTTTTTTCACAATTTACAGTCCGACAATAGTCTATTGTTTTAACCGTTTTATTACCTGGACGATTGCTTTGACTAGAATGAAACGCGGTTCTTAACGAAAGTCGCGTATCCGGGATTTCACGGTGAATTGAAGGATATGAAAGAAGGGTGAAAATGGGTCACTATAGACGCCCGGCGTTAGGGAAGGTCTCTAGGAACGAAGTAAAATCCAAATCGTCGCTGTGACGGAAACTATTATATCGCCCTCGTAAAAAAATCACGATGAAGTGTCGTCGTTACCGTAGGGTTGAAGTAAGGTCGGGCAGAGGTACCGTACCACTCACGGTTCGTTTATTCCAATACTGTTTGCTGCATTGCAAAAAATATTCTTTACAACAAATTGAAATCAACAGAGTCAAAGCAAAAATCGGAATGCATGAATGACCATAATTAGTTAAAAGCTAGAATTAACTTTTTTTATTTATTTTCCATCTGTTTGTTTCAACAAAAGCTGCTCGCGTACGAATTAACCTAATTAATCTGAGCATATTAAAATAAAAGCACGAGAAAGGAGATGACTAAAAGTATAAATGGCTAAAAGAAAAATTAATTAAAAACTATTAAAAACGTTGAAAAAAGATATTATTATTAAACGAGATTAATCGAAGAAAACTACATTAGTTTGTGTGTCGAAACATTTTGTAGACTATTTTTCCAGAACGAATTTATTCTTGCTCTCCTATCCGAGACACCCTCAAAATAAAGAGGGGCAACGACCGCGTTATTGCCATATCGTCTCGACATATTTTCGGGCAGTTCTACAGTTCTGAATCTCCCTATTGCTGAGGTGCCGCACGTTCGGGGATGCTTGCGGTAACTTTGATACCATCGATACCTCCCCGCTGAGCAATTCTACGTCGAAGAATATCGATATCCTTCGTTAGATTTCAGGTCGCATACCCGAAAGGGCGAGCATTAATCCTGTTCAATTCACGCCGAATGCTTGCCTCGACCAAATTGGACAGATTACGAAGTAGGAGGCGACAAGTCGCAAATCTCATCGACTCCGTTGGCGACATTTCGAACTGATTTATCTATTGAAAGATCATGTGAGAAAGAGAGATAGAGAGAGAGAGAGAGAGAGAAAGCGAGAGAGAAGATGCGGGATGGAAGGAGAAGAGAGAAGGAGAGAGAGAGAGGGGGGGGGACGGGAGAGAGATGGAACTTTTCGCTCGATTAACCGATGAATTTCTCTGGATGAATTTCCCTGGACGATGATCGATTACCGGCCACCATATGGAACAAGTATCGAAGTGAGCTCCGGTCGCCGGCGGTTCAGTCGATGCGATGACCTGGAACGCGAATGTACACGCGACATACGATGATCCCTGATCCACGCGACCCCTCTAGCTGTCTCTCCCCCATCCCCCTCCGTCCGACCCGTCCTCGTCATCGTCGACCGCAAGCGGAATCTCCCGGCAACCGGAAATGAGCAGGGAATAATTTCGCTCGGCTCTTAAACGCGACGGGGAGGATCAAAATAAGCATTTCTAAAGCATGATTCTACAGGGAAGTTCCCCCCGAGCGTCGTTACGACGGGATCAAAAGCGTCGGCGGGGAATCTCACGTACAACCCGAATATCACCGGTTCCCACGCTTTACGACGCCACGTGTAGGATTTCTACAGCGGTTCGACAACGAGCTCTTTCGGCTGAGACAGCAAGTAGTAATTGGATGTGATTAGTGCGCATCCCGAGAGATCCGGCAGACCTGGTTCTATTCCTATTCAACTGTTGCCCGACTATTGTCTGCGCACTCAACTACCACTGCAATGTAATCACGAGGTGTATTTTTCCTGATTGTTCGGCACCCTTGCATAGCAACCGTCACGTAGCATGCGCCATTGAGATTCAAAATAAAGCATTGACTTTATCATGAATGCTGACGCTTCTCATCCTATTTCATCCTCACTGGCGCTGTAACGCGTTTAGCAAATTGGATTAAAGCTAAACAAAGTAATCCCGCCACATCGACAGCACCCAAAGTTCCCCACACGAAGAATTAATTCTTTATATAGAATTCTCGCGAACGTATTTACAGGTTTCCAGGAATCGGAATAAGGTAAAGTGGCGGCGCGTGATATCTCTCTCGACAGAAGGAAGACATTGGTCGATGACGGTTCGAGAGCCCGAGGGTCCTCGAATGTCCCACTCGACGCGGATAAAAACGAATCAGCCTTGACTCATGGAACCGTGACGATGTAGTACAATCGTAAATATTCGTGTGAGCTTAAACGACTGCGACGTTTAGGCGCCGCACGATGAATTACAGTGATTTATTTCGCGAGGTGTATTCCTCACGGTTCGTCTCCCGGGGAAGATCCATTCGCTTCCTCGTGCTTCCGCATGATAATACAATTCCGTGGACGCATCGCGCGAGAACTTAGTGCTCCCTCGAGTTTTTGCGAGGGTTGAAACTTACGTAAAGCCGACCGGGATGTTAAAAGCAGGTACGGGACGTGGCAAGGTCTCCTGTCCTCGAAATCGAGACGCCCCGTGTATACTTTGCAGAAGTAACCGTTGCTCGAGGGTGGATTAGGATGGAGGAATATGGAAACAGGAGAAACTTCTCGTTGGAGATAATACTCTCAGATAACGTTCGTTGCTGGTTCCTAATCACCACCCGGTGAACAAGAAATCGTCCTGTCGACTTAACAATAAACGAAGAATTTATCATAAACCGGAACAATGATATAATCCGACACAATAAAATAGTATACGCGAAATTTTGTACACGATTCACAGTTTTGAATTTTATCTTCTAGACGATACTTAGGCGCTTAGTATTTTATGGATAATATCCGAGGCACATTTCAAAATGTGGCAAATTCATTAACGACTTTCAGTAAATCCTCGCCATCATTGCTAACGCTCACTTTCTCGCCTTCGCAGGGAACTTCTTCGATATCAAGAGCTTATCTCGCTCTCTTTGCAAGGTTTCCGACCGTAAATCCTCGCAAGTGTTTGTAACTTTCCATCCATCGGTCGTCTTAAGATGTTTGTGTGTGGAAAACCACCGTTGGATATTCGCGTTTAGTTACGCTCCCCATTGATCCCAATGATCCTAATGATCCACGAAGTGCTCCTTCGCGTTTTACTCGTATATCTAAAGTTTCGATGGAATGGTCATAAAACCTGATAATGTTTCCAACGCATTTCGAATTTACTGCGGGCACTCCTTTAGAGCAGGATTAGAATAGACTTAGTAGATACTTTGCCATTGATAAAGTCCAAGTTTACGAAACTTTGTAATAAAGCTAAATGTCTTTAGTCAGGCGTCTTCCCGTCATAAATCGTAATCTAAAATAAAGATAGTTATATAATACATAACGTTATATATATCAAGAAAAGAAGATATATTAAGAAATTCTTATTTAATTTTCATGTATTTGAAATCGTTCGAAAATGTCAAGCCATTATTAATTTTCAAACGCACGAAAACTAAATGTCAAATCTAGTAAAGGTATTGTCTAAGTTTATTTGTTAATGTTACGTCGTCTCCAAATTTAATAGCGGATATCAATACACGTGTGCGTGCATAAGAGAGAACTTTATTCATATAACCCACATATTTGCGGAAGCTTACGCTTACAACTTCGTACAATAATTATTGTTCAAACTTTACCCTTTGAACAATAATTATTGTTCAGCAAAGTTAACATTTGCTCGAATGCACTCTCTGAATAATGAGCCGTAGGTGTACAACGTATAATCACGTCGGCACGTAGTAAACATCATGATTCATGATTGATGACTCAATCATCAATCTAGATGTATTCTGTAAAAAATACAGCATGTAATGTAGATACGTCTGCTTTTCCTCCTTTTTCGTGTAAAAAAAAATCATAAATCTTTCTGTTACAGAGAAAAGAAGAAAAAATAAAGTAAACGCGTTTCGATGTTAATGATTTTGCTGTATATTGTGTTCGATAGATATAGCTTCTTTTTTTTTATTTCACATCAATGAAATACAAGAAATGTCTCTGGATCTTCGTCGTCCACGAAGTATGAACATCATGGAGGAAATAAAATTAAATAAAAGCTTAACATTTCAAGAATTCCAGTGTTTTACTCGCAGTTATTATTACGTTCCATGTATATTTCAAACGCATACATATCCCATGAAATGTATGTATGTATTATTAACAAATATTCGATAAATATATATACATATATACTTGTATTTCTCGTTATATATATTTTTTGTATGCATGTATGTATATCCAGACTTTCTGTTATTGAATCGCTTGATCAGTCGACGCGTGCATTCCTCCGCGCTCAAACCAAAAATGACGGGAAAAAAATGCGTACAATTGATCGCATTTCGGCGAAAAATTCAAAGTGCAATACGAAATACATGTATTCGAATTCGAATTCAAACATCGTTAAAAAAATAGCTGTCATTTATAAATACCTATCGCCTGAAAAAAAGTGAAGTAGTAATTTATGATTTCCATTTTCTATCGCTTTGATTCTTATTTCAAATGCGCGATGTAGCTGCTTTAATAAATAATAATCGTCTCGATATGCCTACAAATCATTAATCATAAGAGTTGATTAATTATACGGTACGACAATAGCTAATTATTAACGGAGAATGACCGCGTTTCGAAGGACGAAAACACGCGACTTTACGTACGCAAAAGTACGGCGCAAAAACAAACTGCGAGCAACCAAGGCCGCACGCCAACCAATTTGTTGTCGTTCCAAAATACATAATGCTTTTGCGAAGTAAATCCAGGTCGAGTATTCTGTTTCCAACATTTCAAATGAATTCCGACAAATGGATTATTGTCGCGTATGTTTCGTCAGCGATTTAAGGTTTGTCTAAGATAACAATTCTCGATTGACATTTCTCATTAAAAGACGAGTTAAACAACTTGCGTGTAATGATTACAATTTTGATGTTATTGATCATATCAGCTGTAATAAACGCAGTATATAAGAATAAGAAACCAAAAGACGAAATTAGCTGAGCGGTGAAAGTCAATATCATTCGAATTGTGAGAATCAACAGATGACAAGTCGGTACATGTGTAAGCACAGTTACCTAAGCACGTAAATTCTACAACGGAGAATTTTTATAACCTTATTTTACTCGCTTAACTCAGAAGCTATTTTATGACGTCAACGTTTTAGTACACGGAAAAAAATGATGTTGTATCAACAGCATTAAGTCTAATTGAAAATAATTTTGTTAATTCAATAACATTATTGATGAAACAAATACGATTTTATTTTGTTAAAATTGTTACTAAATTAACAAGATTATTTTCAATTAGACTTAATGCTGTTAATACATTATTTTTTATGTGTATAAATAAATTTAATTTAATTGAATCTATTTAAATTTCCGATTCTAATTAACATCCCGTATACGCCAATGAAGTATTACAGTTTTTATGAGTCATTCCGTGAACACGCGCAGAAAATACGAGGAAGAGAGTAGCAAGAAATATGTATATTACCGATAGCAGCGTCTGTTGATTATAAATAATTATTATGTTTTTAAATAAATATGTTAATTATAAAGAATTATAATGTTTTTAAATAAGCTTTATTTCCAATTTGCCTCCCAATCTCTTTTCCATCATAAACCTGCCATAAAACTAATTTTAGGAAAGAGATACATGATTTTCATCCAGAATTAAATTTTTTCACCGCGAATATCATAAAAGGTGCCCAACAAGGTAAGAGCGCGTGTGAAAATTTCATACAAATTTTTCTAAAGGAAACATGTCGCTCCCGGAATTCCCAGCTTGTTACATTGCTCGATTTATAACCCCATCCCTTATTCCCTTATTCGCCTCAAGCCTCTACTTGGCAAACACATATTTGAAAAGGTGGCCCGAGCCACTCGGACATGAACGGCAGTGTGATTTCTCACACTCACACGTATTGAAATTTTAACGAGCTGGTGGTGGCTGCGTTATACACTTAAGGGATATTGATTAGCGGAGGAAATGCTCCTTGCTGCACGCCTTTCCGCATTTGCGTTAATTATTTACATACTGATTACCTCGCGCTTGACTCTCGACCTTTCGCTTACAATTCACGAACCGTTTATGCTCGCGCGGATACATCTCCGCTAATTACGGGACGGGGGAGAAATAATCCGAGCTAACCGGAGTTGCCCGATGCGGCCACCACGTTCGTACGAATTGATATGCACCAGAGCTTTAATTATTATCCAAGAGTTGAGATTTCTGTGATTTCCGCGAATGGGTGAATGAGTGAATAAGAGAGAGAGAGAGAGAGAGAGAGAGAGAGAGAAATACTATGTGTAACGGACGTTCTAGAAATAATTAAATAAACGGACCCGCCGCGATCTATTTTGTTCTGTCGCAGCGCGAAATTAACGAACGCGGAATTTTCAGCTGTAATTTTAAACTGCTACTTGGAATCGACAAAAATAGCTGCATTGCTGCCGGAAGTCAGGAAAATACCAGTTTCTTTCCGAGCGCTCTTTGACTCTTTCGTCGCTCATTGCCTCATTACCTTTTGTCTTTTACTCGCGATGTCTTACGTCGTGCAATCATTAAAGTCGTAAAACAACTCCGCGCTACTAACGTACATTTAAACGTTATATCAATTCGCGCGCTTTTAGTAAGGGTCGTTTATGTTATATTCATGTTCCAGTTACGTCCTGGTCGAACGTTCATCAACCACTTAAGGCGTGCTCGTGTTTCACACTGCTATTATATATTTATATTTGCTTCGTAGGTTTAAGTTCGTAATTATTCGCCGTGCGAAATGCCGAGGCGTGCAACGCTCGAGAATGCTTGAATTTATGCTCACTGTTGAGAACGCTTACTTATGCCTCATCATTACAACGTTCATCCGTTGCAATATCTCCCGCTCTCCTCCCTTCGATACGAAACGGATAATGCGAGGCAATTAGATTGTATTTAATCCTCCGAAGCTGACGTCGAAATCTGTAACTCAGTTATTGATGCTGAGTCTGTGAGATTCATTTAATTTATGTTGACTAAAAGGCACTAATTAACCCTTTCACTGTCAGTGACACGTATAGGGGCAAAAAAAATTCGTGCCACTTTTGCTTTATGACATCTAGGGGCATCTTGAAAAAAACATACTTATACTATTACGATTTGGTTGTCCTTGGGTATTTTAGGGTTTTTGAGGTCGCTAAATCCGAATCTAAAATCATAATTTCGAAATTCAAAATGGCGGATCCAATATGGCGGATCAAAATTCAAAATAATTTTGGATTTTAATAAAAATGAGTATCTCATCGTTTTTGGGATCGCGAAATCCGAATCTAATATCAGATTTTCCAAATTTAAAATGGCAAATCCAATATGGTGGACTAAAATTCGAACAAATAGTTGACTTACATAAAAAATGTACATTTTTTTCTTCAATTAATTCTAAATTCCGCTCTCTGCCAAACCCAGGTCACTTCAGATTCAGCAACCTAAATAATTCGTATACTGAAATATTCATGCAGTTTTGAAAACTTTTTGTTTCAACACATTTTTGGCTCAAGTTTTTTTACTTGACAGCGAAGGGGTTAATTTCAAGGAACTAAAATGACGTAAATTGTGTAAAAATAGAATAAATACTAAGTTTATTTTATCTAGCAGTGACAAAAAGGTTTATAATTGAGCTATAATTTCCTCCGAAAGATTAAAGCGTTAAACGCAGCAATATATGGTAAGTATGTAAACGAATATAGAATATAAATAGTGAGGTACCGATATTGTTTATCGAAATTGTACGTGGTTGTTACGGCATGTGTCTCATTATTTTGATGCGATGTCTTACGCGATGGCTATGCAAGTAGGCTTCGCTTCTCCGAAAGCTTTTAAGCAAATATATTCGGAGAGCTTGCGGAAGCATTAACGGTGATTAGTGGCCAATATCCAGCGTGTCCTAAATTTCTCCATGCCATGTAGGAAGCGTCCCGATATCTCCCCAGAGCCTGCCATCGTGGCTCTATATTGTGACGGTATGACGGCGCCCTTCCACGTTCAATCTTATTTATCAGATCTCTCGATCATTTTACTAAGATGACATCTCTCTGATGACGTATATTAAAAGAGAAAAGAAAGAAAAAGGAATAAACCGCTTGATACCAACAATATGTCCTAAATACTCAGTACCCGTGTTTCATTTCCGTTTAACGCGTATCTGTAAAATACATTGAAAACTGCAGTGAAAATGCAAAATTAGAACTGTCAAATCGGTTAAAAACGGTGAAAACAATTTACACTTTCGACAGCATTTTACGTCACGGAGTGCGTGATGTATTGATGCAATGACAGATTTTCTCTGTCGCGTTTTATAAACTTGATTTATGGAACTATAAAATCTTAATTGGAGAAAAGGTAGGATATATAAAGAGAATTAGTTTTTTTTTTATTTACCGCGAAAGAAAACCCTCAATATTTTTCTCTAAAAGAATGTCACGCACGATAAAATATTTAACGGACATAGTTGCGAAGAGAAATTTGTTACAAACAGTTTTCTAAAAATATTTCAGTCCTTGAATAAGTCATTCTTGGAACACTTTTCCGTTTCTTGGAGATATTACAACATGCTACGATAACGACTAGTCTAATACATAGTACGATAACTTGGCACTTGCATATCACAATACAAACAAGTTACAATTTAGTGACGCATATTCAATTTCAGTCTATTTATGGACAAGATACGTGAATGCCTATTTATAATTTGTTTATATAATTCTAGATATATTATTTTAACATATTTAGAATTGTCGATGAATTATTCTCTAAATGTATTAAAATGATACATTTAAATTTAAAAGAATTGAATAAAGAAATAGCGGCGACCACTTGAGCCAATGAATAAGAAAAAGCTAATGAATAAAGGAATGAGAAAAGAAATAAAATTTGATGCAGATATTCTGACAAGCGCAAAGAATAAAAAATATTCTAAATGTATTATAAAAATGTATTATAGTATTATAAATAAATTATTCTAAATGTATTAAAATAATGCGTTTAGAATTATAAACAATTTATTCTAAATTAAATATATTAAAAAATGTATTAAAATAATACGTTTAAGATTATAAAAGAATTGAATGAATAAATAATGGCAACCGCTTGAGTTAACGAAGAAAAGAATGCTAATGAATAAAAGAATAAGAAAAAGAAATTAAATTTTTTGGATGCAGATATTTTAACAAATGCAAAACGCGCGTAAAAGAGTAAGAAATATTCTAGATGAACGCTAGATTAAAACACTTGGATCAAAGTATTTCACCGAATCGCTAAAATTACTTGTTTCAGTAGGCTCTCTAGAGAGACTAAAATATTGTTTAACCGGCGTATATATACCAAATATATTCGGACCCAATCTCTGCCGAATGTCAACCGTCAAAGCGTGGATCTCACTTGTTTTGTCTCCCCCTCTTTCCTCTCCTGACCGACATTTTAGGCAGCTAGGGTGGGGAGAAAGGGATGAAACAAACGACGATTGATGCTTTGACGGTTGACATTCAACAGAGATGGGTCCCAATGGACCCGATATCCGCCGAGCGAGGATCAATTTAGTTCCCTACACATTTCGTATACTGTGCATCGAGATGAAGAACGGCCTTATACTTGGCGTGTAAAATATTACAGGTAACCGCGAATGAAATTCGCCTTCCGTGTCTTTCGCTCCTTTCTCTCGAACTATTTCATATTTCACGCATCAAGCTCATTTTTCTCTACATAACTCTGTTTTTACACGCGGCCCCGCAATCAGAGACGTAGACACCGTTGACCTTTAAACGAATGTTAAATGAACATAAAAGAATCGCGAGTTTTATTTATACATAATTGTATATGTGTCTAGGTTAAAACAATATTTACAGAAAAATATTCGCAGCGGGGGATTTACGTGCGAGCATTATTATCTGTATTACGACGCGTCACTTGACAAGAATGAGTGCGTGGTGATATATGCGCGACGTTACAGGATGTGCGATACGCGTACGCAGTGTATCTGTGTAAGCTGTGCGTAGAAACTATTGAAGATAACATTCGCGTTGAATCACCGTATCTGTGAATTTCGCATTTTCACAAGCAGGTTATATCTTGTATAATTATTCGACACTACACCATTATCGATCGCTCGAAATTTATGAAACCTCGGTCTGGTAGCTACTAATTAGGCTGCATTTGTACTTCCTTTTTCCGTATTTCAGTGACAAATGTCCTGCATGTTCAAAGGATAATATGATAAATCTTCCGCAATAAGTCCACAAACTTAGTCAACAACAAGAAATATTATCCATGTTTTATTGCACTGTAGGAAGAGGGTGGAAAAAAGCTACGAAAACTTTTCGTAAATCTGGCAAAACATCCGAAAAAATTTTAGTACATAAAATCCAATTTACAAATAAAAAATATTTTAAAAAGCCTCTCTGTGGAAACGAAAACATATTGTTTTCGCATGGAAATAATCGCAACGTATTCTTTTGTTGACTCATTAAAATGTCATAAAAATTTATGAGATGAAACCACACTTGCGAACGTTACATCTCACCGCAAGTCTCAATATTTATGTACAGATAGACAATGAAAAGACTACTAAAATATTGAGAGCTCGATTACATTTAACTTCGACTCGGTTTATTTATATAATAAAAATATATTATATAATTTTATACAGGTGTACAGACAAAGCTTTCGAAGCAAGAGTAGCAACAATACTAACAATGCTGCACAAGTTTAATATTAGTCAAAAAAGTTTGATTAATACAATTAAAAACATTGTAAGTTATTATAAAGTTGACAACAAACGCGATTACTGCAAAATATATTACACAGCATTGTGTAGTATATTTTTTTAATCCGCATTAGTACACATGAATATGTCATAATGCGAAAAAGAAAAAATCATAATCCACGTGTGAGAAGAACTACGTCCAATTAACTTTTTTATCCATCCGCTCTCCATCCTCTCGATCTCGTCGGTCTTCTCGATATATGAGTATATTCCCAAGAGCACAGACGGCCTATCAAGCTTCTCTCTTCTCGTTTTGTTTCAATAATATATATACATATATCCTATAACATTGAAATCTCTTTCAAAAGATAGAATTGACCCTTCTCGAATCTGAGAGAAACATTTAATATCCTTCAATTATTCATAAAGATATAAGTATATCTTTAAAAATAACGAACAGTTGTTCTTTTGCCTGTAGGACGCATTTATATATAAAATATGGTATAAGGTGGAAAAAAATTACAAATATAATAACGGCTAAGTTACTATCCATACAAATTAAAATTGTTAAATGTATATAAATACAATTTTCTATACACACACACACACACACACACAAATAAAGTTACTAATATAATAAAAATACATATAAGTAGTAAATGTACAAATAGAATTTAATTAAAACAAAATCAATATTCCTTTTCTATAATTACAATCAATATTAGATTCAATATTTAATCAAAATTGATAGCTTTGATTTCGAACGGTTAATATTAACTATATTAACTATAAATTCAAATTTTATTGACAACAACTGGCCAACCGTATATTTTAAATAAACGGTACGACGTTTCAACCCTAAGTTTTGGGTCCTTTTCAAGTGCACTATAATAACAAAACATATTCGGTCATACATAGTGATATAAAAATAAAAAGAAGTACAAATAAAATTGAGAAGATTAAACGAGCGTTACCTCTAATACATATAAATTATAATTTTTTCAATTGACACAGACATCCGTTATATATGTAAAATTTTTTCAGAAATAAACATATTAAGCTAAAATAAAATAAAACAAATCTAGAGTATAAGAGAAGGATTATTTATATAAAAATATAAAATAATAAGTCAATTTTTCTATAAAGATTATTTTTCAAAAATTAAATAGTTGAGAAGAAAATGAAATAAATTTCTAATAAATAACAACTATATATGTCAAAATAATAAAAAGAAGAAAGAAGTGCTTACTTGTCATGTATATCAAATTGTACATTTTTAAGAATCAGAATTGTATAAAAGAGATCCTTAATACATACTTATGATACGTTTTTAATTTAAAATATACGGTTGGCCAGTTGTGTCGATGAAATTTGAATTTACTGTTTGAATATTACTGGCGGTTTAACTATTTGTAATATAATACCATTTACACATGAAATAATGAATAAAAGATAAGAGAGAGAGAGAGAGAGAGAGAGAGAGAGAGAGAAAGAGAGAGGACTCTTAGTTTAAAAACTAAAAAATAAAGTAAAAAAGGAACAGTCTGAAAATATAAACTTATATACGATCAACGGTCAATATTAAAATGTCAAATGTCACATTTTAATATTGACCGTTGATCGTATAAGTTTATATCTTCTGACTGCTCTTGGCATTTTATCTTTTGACTCTGATTTCTTGTGACTCTTTTTACTTTGCGACTAATTACCATTTTTTACCAATACGATGTACTCAATCCGAATTTCGTTCTTTCTCTCTCCGTTCCACCTGGCCTTATCAATATCATTCGGCTTACCAACCGTTTGTGACTAACTCTTATCGGAATGATTGTGCCGTAGGTGTGACGGAGAACTTGAGAATAGAATAAGAATTTGCGCTGAAGATGATTCAAAGAGGAGCTAAAACGTTCGTTCGAAATTTATATATTTATTCTTAATTTGCGAATTTATACATGTAATTTTAAACTGAGAATTACACAATAATATTATGCTCCGAGATCTACACTGACTCTCATTAGTCCTTTTTTTACTTTATTTATTTGTTTTGAAATATATATATATATATATATATATATATATATATAATGAACATACGTATTAAATATAAATTACGTTACGTCGAAATATTAAATAATAATATTATAACAATTAATAATGATAAATAATATTTAAATAATAATATAAATTATGTTGAAATATAAATAAAAGATATTGTATACTGTAAAGAATAAGCTATGCGAAAAAAATTATCTTTATAATTATTTTTATCACCGGATGTGATAAGAGCAACTTAAGTCAATGATTTTTATCATAAAAGCGTATTGTTAAATTAGATTATTTCTAATCATTTTTTCTCCAGAACACATTTATTATGAAACTTATAAAAAACAGATTTATTTTACAAACCCTTCTTTAATCGATATAAAAAAACAATTATAATCTGGTACTGTAAGTAAACGTTTAAAATCATTCAAGACAATAAATGTACACGATTAACATTTAGATAACCTTTATTATAAGAATTCCTTGAAATTTTTTCCACTTTGTGTAGTATCTTATCTTTATCAATAATTAAAGATCTCTGGCATTCTTTCACTCCCGAGTGATAAGCGCAATTGGGTTTTTCTTTTCTCGCGCGAAATTAGCGTTTTTTTCTTTATTTGAATAAATGTTCCTAACTCTCGCGAAGTTGTCCGATCCGTTTCCGTCGAGAAGATAAGTCTATTGAGAAGACTCGCGTCGCGGAGAGGACCACTTCGAGTCTTACGCGTACCACTGTGCTATGATACTTTTAAACGATCTATGATATCTTAATGGCGATCGCGCCACTTTCTTTCCTTGAGCCACATTATTTCCCGCCTATCGGCCTCGTTTCGGCGCGTTATCTTACGCCGGATAAACGGCAGAGCGGCACGGTGGCGCGTGCTTTTCTTCCGGAAATTTGCATAGTGCGCACGGTGCGCGTAATCAACGACCGGCCGGGGGGAAGTCGCCCACTCGCCTTTGCCGAACGGCGTTATCGGCAAACACGCGCGCACGCGACGCAGATATAACCGATCAGCAAGTACACGCTCGGCTATAGAACACCCGAGATACGTCTTGGGGGCAGGAGAACTTGGCCGATTTTTCGCCGGCGTCGATCACGCGCGCGATCGGCGCTTTCACGATCGGCGGATCTCGCTCGCCTCGCAGCACGCGACCGACGAGTGTTACCCGCGTCGGATCGAACGACGGTGAACATGATCGTCGCGGTTTTCGTAATCTCCCTCGCGATCGCCTTGAGCGACGCAGCATCGATCCGCGCCGCCTCCTCTGGACCGGTGGATCTCTGTGACAGGTGAGTGAAAGTAACTTCCTGTAAACACCGGCGGCGTATCGTTTCGCGCGCGAAACCGAGGAGGACTGTCTCTCTCTTCCTCGTTTCGCATAAATGTCTGAAGCTCCGTTATTTACTCGATAAAATGTTTGTTTAATCGATCGCTTTTGGGGGCGATTGTTGATTTTTCGAGGATAGAACTTTAGGTAGAACTTTTGGCACCTTCCAGTGTGTCTCTCTTCCCCATCCCGTTTTTTAGGAGTTTAAAGGAGGCTTTTTATCTCCTTCTGTCTCGTAAACGTTTCACGATTGTCTCCTAATATTTTTTAAATCTCTTTTATCGGGAAGTTTTTGAAAATATTTAGATGGAAAATAGATATTCGAATTCAGTAAAACGTACGAACAGGAAGTTTGACGTTTACAGGAAATGATGTTGATGTTATTCAAAGGTGTATAATTTCATCTGAATAATTCAACGGTTCTCTCTTCTTCGGCAACCTTTGATAATCATACAGAGAATTATATTTTTATCGTCAAAACTGTTTTAAAGTTATCTTGAGTTTTTGAACGGTAAGGCAATTGAGAATTCAGCACGAGCCCACGCAGAATGATCTTGGTACCGTTGAAGCTTATGTAGTCACTTGGACTATTTTAACGATCCCTCGTCGTTCGACAGTCAGGTTATTCACAGCAGGTGAAACTTTCGCCATTGTCTCGAGAAGGCGTAACTATACTCCTCGTTGGAATACTTATCGCACACTGCGAGAGATAACTTCTTGATGAATGTTTGTATACAATTCTCTATGTACCTCCTGCGACTTTCGACGCTATAAAATTACTCTTGTTACTCTTCATAATTGTTTATGGCTGATTCAAGTGGGATAGGGGAATATTCAAACTTGTTGCATGCTTTGTTAATGATTGTCGTTTATTAGTTATGGAATTAAGCTGGTTATTTTGAGTTTCTCGAGGATTAGTATAAGCCGCGGAAGGCTAATCAAGAAGTTACAAGTTCCATTAATTGATTAATCTCTTCTTTAACAATACGACAATATAAAATTAATTATAATACGATAATAGTATATTGTATTATAATTATCGTATGATAATATAAAGTTAATAAAATTTAATTAAAAAATTAATATCCTATAAAATTACATTTATTTATTAAAATTAAATTAATTATTGTATAGAATAAATAAAGAAAATCCATGTGATTTTTCATATTATAAATTAGCAGTAACATTTTTAATTAAGTTGTACTAAACATGGAAAAAATGTATTTACATCTTTACAACTTCCAAGAAACTCGATCGTATATTACAACCGTAATTCTTCTGTTATTCTTCTTCTTCTGTACTAATTAATCCTTCAAGCCATAGACAGTAAAATAATAATATTTTATTGTTTTATCATAATTTTCTAAATATTCTTAAGATATATAAGCACTAATAAATAAATACAATTACATTATAAGTGATTAAAGACTTTTAAGCGTAGAATTTAAATTAATTTCTCATTTTTAAATTAAAAAGTTTAATATTACTATGACTATTTCACAGAAAACGAAACAAACAAACGTTTATATTTGCTTTATCTTAACAAATGTATAGCATTTACAGCACGAGTATGCTATATGCACTTTAACCTATCCTTGCCTTATGACTTCTGGTAATCATAAGCTTTCTCTTTCTCTCTCTCTCTCTCTCTCTCTCTCTCTCTCTCTCTCTCTCTCTCTCATTCTCTTTAGTCACTTTATGTCGAATAAAATCATTCCGGAAAATTAGCGAGCCACGATAATAGCTTATCTGCTAGTAACTTGATAACGTTCGCATACATTCGCCCTTGATAGACATGCATCACCGTCATCACTTCGTCAATTTAAACGATCGATAGAACTGTGTGAAAGTGAAAGCCATTTGTTTTACTTTCTTTCGATTAGGTGACACTTCTCGCGTATGGTTTATTGATGACCTATCGATAGTTAATGAGAATATAATTTTTCATTATAGATACTTTGTTTTCTACTTCATCAATATCGATCAACTGTAATTACAGTTTAACAGCTTCGACTTGGATTGTAATAACTACAATAGGGGAAATATTGGAAATAGTAATTTTCGAATGCGCCTTTTAGGAACATAATATTTTAGTAGTAATCAAACAAATGGCTTTCACAACTTGAAAAATATCTTTGTTTGCATAAGCAAGCGAACAAAATTCGGTCGACGTTGACAAAATCAATCTCTCGCATCTAGGAAACAAAATTTAGCGAAAAAAGAGAAATGACGGGTTTTTTCGACAATGTCGAGATCAAACGCGAAATTTTCCGATTCATGAAAGTTTCTATACACGTAACCGAAATTTCTTCTCCGCTCGCTCGAGGAGAAAAACATGAAGCGTCCGTTAATGGTGTTCTATCCCTTGACAGAGAAAACGTTCAAGAAATTTCCGTTCGCTCCGTTTGCGAGAAGTGAGAATTACGGATTTACGGCTTTCAATTCTTTATATATCGCAGTTCCTTGGGGAGAGCTCTCGACTCTCGATTCTTCGTATCCTTTAATCTCGTAAGATTCTACGATGTGCAGCCGCGTCCAATGAATTGGACACGTCACTGTCCAACTCATTGGGAAACTAAGCACACACGGCTTAGTTACGATACGATTAAGGCACATTGATAAGATTTATTTTAGCGATTATCAACGTGAATCATATGAAAGGAAATAGATATAACAGTATTTTCACGGAAATAATCGGCCATTTTATGATGGAAGAAGCAAATCATTTTATACCTTCGTTCATAGTTTAGATGATTACTGCAAGTAAATTAAGAGTAAAACGTGTTCATTGAATGCACCAGTGAATAATCGATTAAGGAGTATTGCTAGATGAATCAACTTTTTTAATTAGAGACACTTTAGAAATATCCGGAAAGTATTTATACAGGGTAAATTAAACGCTGTTTATCTTTTAACAATCTAGAGTACAACAAAAAGGATGACCAATCGATAAACCTTATTTCTTTTATACAGAGTGTCCCAAGTTTTTTAACCAATGAACTGTGCCAGTTCGTTTTATGAATAAAAATATTAGAAAAATATGTTATATGAACATAGGTCCATACAAGCTTTATTGAAAAGTTACAACAAAAAAAAATAAAATGTGCCGCGAACGAAAAAAATCTGCTCTTATTATTAATGGAGTACAATATGATTTATTTTATTAATGTTCTATTTCAAAATGTCGGTCGTTCTTGTTGTCAGGTTCATTTTGTCCTTTATTTAAACAATATCAGTTCCACGGCATATGATACATACATGTGATACAGGAGATCATTTATGTTACAAAAGATTCTATAGACTGATGAAGCAACGTTTACAAGAGAAAATATTTTTTAATAAACGTGTTAATATATGAGAATACAAATGGATACAAAATCGGCGCAGTCCCTTGACTTTCAAGATCGCCAGATTTCATACCATTACATTTTTTGTTGTTGTAGCTTTTTAATAAAACTTCTATGGATCTGTGTTTATATAACATTTTTTTTGTTTTTATCCATGGAACACACTGCCGCAGGTTGGCCGTTAAAACCTGATGGTAAAACCTAGGTTTTATATTTTACATATATATATATATATATATATATATATATATATACATATATAGATATTTATCTAAATACAGGATTGGGAAGTAACGTCGTTACCATTACAATTACTTTTTTTGATAACGAATTGGTATCGACATTATATTTTTTTATTAATAACGGTAACGCAGATACATTTTTTGGGTAATAGTAAGGAATATAATCGTTATTTCTATCGTTACTTTGCACACGTACAATATGTATGGAACGGGCACATGCGAGTTTTAAAAAAAGGAAGAGTCCCGATTGACCACATTGTGATTGACTACAATCACTCGCAGATTCTGTGTTGAATTGGCTAACTGATTGGCGATGTAGGCAATCGGGTGTCATTCTAAAAAAAGGGTCATCAAAATTTGGTGAAAAAATAACGGAAATTGTAACGATTCATTACTTTTCGGATAACGAGTTACTTTTTTCAATGGGTAACGATTAACGGTAACGAGTTCCTTTTTTTCAATGAGTAATGAGTAACAGTAACGAGTTATTTTACAAAAATAACTTTTCCAATCCTGCCTAAATATTATACGAGTGGTTATTTGAGTTTTTAGATTTTTTGATCTCTTTTGTCTTTAAAGAACACTTTAAAATCTTATGACTTGTGTCTCTGCTTTAGCAGCACCCGATTCTTGTAGTGTAAAAGACGGTCAATTCCGCATTGGAAATTATTTTCTCATATCAAATATTAAAAAGAATTTATCGAACGGCAGCAGCAACGAGTTTTACCTCCCCGTTTTCTCGTACTGGTTTTTCAATCAGAGAATGCTCGATGAGAGAAGTCCGAGGTGAAAAATGAGGCGTGATCTCTCGTCGCGTATCGATGGCGCTTCTTGTCGATGCGAAAGACGAAAAGCGCTCACTGTGCTTCGCGTTTGCCGGAAAACAATGAGCCATGCAATGTAGCTACGAGTAACTTTTCATTCCGCTTTCGAAACGCGTGATTTTCTTAGTTGATTTTATGGCCCGTCGGTTTCAGGAAGTGGAGGTTTACGTCGCGTCCACATCGACGTCGACGTGGCTGTCGCGGGAAAATAACAGTCTCGTCCAAGTTTCACTTAAAGTTGTCGTCTCGCTTGAAACTGTTGGGACAGGCCCTTGGTCATCGTTGGAAAATATCGACATTTTTGATATCTTAAGATAAAAGAGTTGATTGGAAAAGTTTCTGAAAGAATAATAAGAGAAAATATAAGAACGGTCCAGATCAATCGCAAAACTTTTTAACTACAATTTGTATTACAACGCGAATTTCGATTCTGGTCTTCTTTAGCAGTTTGAATAATATCGCTTCAAAAATTTATCATTTTCAATGTTAAAATTCTGGATTAATCTTTTATCGGTTTATTCAGTTGATAATAAATCATAGTTAAACAAAGATACGCATGATACGTATGATAGCCTTTTGAAAAATATCTCGGGTGATTCTCCCTCCTCCTCCATCACGAAAACTGTTAAAGAATTTGTGCTTTAAGAATAAATGCTTTAGCATTATTAATATTATATTTGTTACTTGTAGAAGACCACAATCCGTATGGTTGATACGTAGTGACAAATAGAAATATTATCTCTTGCCAGTTGAGTCGTCTTACAATTTCTTTCACGATATGTAAAATAATTATAAAATAATTAAATCCACCTAGACGTCTTTGTTACCTATATATTATTATTTGTTTATTTACATCCTACGTCGAATATTCGTCGTTGTTCTTTATATTATTAGTAGTTCGATTTTAAATCTCGAGGCGATCACACCTGTCTCATTCCATCTAATTTTCATCATAATTTATATCGTGTTTGCGCATAATTTATGTAAGCCTTTTCAAGTTATGTTATATTATTTTAATTACAATCATGTTTGATTTATGTACAACATACTTTTTAATTTTAGATGACTTACTTGGGCACATGTCATATATGTGATTGTGCGCTACAACGATTCACTTGATAAGGACCACAATCTGTGGTCGAAACGTTGTGTTTTATTAAATATATCTGGCCAGTCAGGTCGAATCTATTTACGAAATCATGTGATAATTATAAATATTGTAGAATAAAGTAAATGTGAATGTTCTCCTCTTCTTCCGTTTCATTGTCCGTGAGGTAATTAAATATTGTAATTTCAAAATAAAAAGTAAATTCATGCAGTCTATGCCTTGAGGTCTTTAATCACTTACAATTAGCGTGACATTTAATTTGCACACGCAGAGACCATATGCGTTTGTTTAAGTATGCGGTCCACACGGTGGGCAAATACAGAGCGCACGAATTCATTAAAATGTTATTTTCGACGAAGCATAAAGCTTGAAGCGAGACCCCGTATTATGCGCACGGCACTTTTGAAAGGCAAAGTTTTATTATTTATCCATTCCTTTGAGCTTAATTAATCAAAGGTCTTTGTTCTTTGACGCTAAATTATCTCGTAATTATTCGTGCCACGAAGTAAATCAGTTATGTACACGACGTAATGATTATTTCACATTATCATCTCTGGGATGTCTTGCACGATTTTTTTCAATGACAACGACTATTTTCATTTGTCGCTATCCGCAATTGCGTTGACACAGTTGTATCAAATACACTTTGACAACATCTGTTAATTTAACGTTATCCACCTGTCAAACGCACTGCATCACGTACTACAAACGACGCCGCGTACAATCGAAGCGTCAAATTAACCGTTTTTACCTAATTGACGATTGTTTGTTAATTATAGTTTTTGTTACGCGTCTCGCTTTTGTATTGATTTTCAGCCAAGTTTACTGCGATGGGCCGCTGTTGCATACGGTGCAGCTCGCTGGAATTTTTAACGACAGCAAAACTTTTGTGGACCTCTACCAACTGCACGATCCAGATGTAACCATCAAAAAGTAAGTTGATATCCGTTGCACAAAGGCGGAAAGATCGAAAAGTATAACAAGCTTAATATCTTTCTCTTTTAAAGAATGAAATAAGAAATGATTATTTCTACCTTTCCGTGTCATCTTTCTCAGTGCACTCAGTCTATTTCTTTTGCGGATTTTATATGGCTGTGCGAAATAAGTTTTCGTCTTGAGCTCTTAAACTATCTTGCTACTTGAAGTCACTTAAAGTAAGTTGAAGCGATAGAACGTTGAAATAAGATAAATAATCTCCCGAAGTACCAATTATTTCCGTACACGTATAAGATATATATATATAGTTTTTATAAAATCATTTAGATGAAAAAGTAAATTTTCAAATAAATTAATAAAATATATAAATATGCAACTCTTTACAAGTTACAAGAGAATCGAATCCGAAAAAAGTCGTACAAAGAAAAAATTTAATAATTGTTTTCCACGTGTACTCCATAAATGTCAGCACTAATTTCAATTTATGTAGTTTAGAGTGTTTATAAAATTTTCTAGCGAATTTCTCTCTAATATCCTTGAATTTCATTTCCTTTCATGTAACAAATTGCAGTAAATACATGTTCTTCTACTTTCATCGAGGAAATTAAAGCTCTGAAAAGAAAATAAAAATAAACGTAAAAATATTAAATGTATAAATTTACGTAAATGTTATTGGTTTACATAAATTTACATAAAAATTACATAATTAAATACCACTTAACATTTCTTTGAAATAAACCTGTTTCTCGATATACGCAGTAACCCGATAAACATTCTGTATGTGTTTCAAGAATTATATTATTTTTTATATAAATATTACTACTTATCTCTCTCACATTTCTTTGAAATAAACCTGTTTCACGAAATACATAGTGACCTAATAAACATCCTGTTGTGTTTCAAGAATTATATATATATATATATGTTCAAGAATTATATATATATATATATATATATATATATATATATATATATATACTGTATATATTGTAAGCGAACAAACGTTGTTTCATGAATTTCTAAGTAGTACCTTATAGAAGCTCTATATATGTATATATGAAACATTTTGCCCCACGATTCTCCTATTGTTTAAACGACGCTATTATTTCTAACAAAGCGTAAAGTAAACTAGTGACAACAGAGCATTACATTTTAATATGTTGTCTCGACAAAGAGAGAAGAGTAAATTCCGCGGTATATAAATGAATTCTAAAATAGTTCTCCTTTCTCTCTCTCCTCCGCCCTTTAATTTATTCTTAAAATGTCGAGAATAACTGGAATGACGTCTCTCGAAAGTAATACGCATTTTTATATAATTTTAAAATAATATTTAAAAAGTTTAAAAAATATGCAACGAAATAAAGGCAAAGTAATCTGCATAATTGAAGAGAAAAAACATTAAGCGTTAAGTGGAAAATCTTAATATGATATTATGCATAGATAATGATTAATTTAATTTTCATGAATGAGAGTTATTACTTCTTATACTTTTTGTACAAAGAAATTATTTCCTCCTTCTCCTCTTCCTCCTCTCTCTCTCTCTCTCTCTCTCTCTCTCTCTCTCTCTCTTTCTCTCTGGCTGTCTGTCTCTCTAGTCAAAATACAAGGTTCTCTGCTGTTAGGATTGCGAAGTGACCCGTGTGGTGGAATAACAGTATCTCGTTCGGAGATACAGAAATATACCTACATAGTTTCGACATGTTTCCGAGATCCGTAATTTCGCGCACACTTAACGTTCGATCTTCCGGTCATAAACATGTCATTTGGATTGGTAGAGCACGAGGGTGTCGCTTTAGGTCCACCTCGCACGGAACATAATCAAATTTCGCGGTCGCTCGTATGAAGGGGATCTTAATTGCGTCAACGGCAGCTAAGAGCAAATACACGTAGCTTTACTTCCTAAAAGCAAACTCGTATACGCGGTGCGTATTATCAGCGAAACTTTCGGGAATTAAATCAAACAATACTTGTACGATACTGAAAGTCACGTATAATTGATGATTGCTGCATAAGAATCCTTTTTCCATCAAATTTAAACGTCGATTAACTTAAGCAGCGATTAACTGAAATGATATCTGCAGTAATGCATGTAATGCAATTTTGTTAATAATAGCAGATAAAATTATTAATCTCTTGTTGTTTACGGATTAAGGACAACAAATTATACAGTTCGAAACTTTACCACAAACAATTCTGCCGGTTGAACAAAACCTGATTAATTCCAGTGATTAATTGAAATAATATCTGCACTATTTGATTAACGTAGACAGGATTAATAATCTTTTGTTGTTTACGGATTAAGGAGAACGAATTATACATTTCGAAACTTTGCTATAAGCAATTATGCCGTCGAATTAATTACCAATTAAATTTACCAATTAACCCGCGCTGTTTACACAGAAATTGTGATGACGACATTTATGAAGCGATTCTACGCAAAATTCATTGTTTACTTTATTAACATTTTGCGCTTTGTAAACGATTTTAGATTTTGCACGGTCGCTAGATATGAACTTCACACATATGATATGTAAGTGCGTGTAGACGACAAATGGGCGCGACGATCATACAGATTTTTTAATGGACTTTTGTCATGAGTAAATCTGTCGACTACCCTTGCACGTGTCCGCGTTAAATCGCTTCCTGTGTAGAGATATTTATGGTTTCTGTTTTACGACACGCACGGTCCGCTTTCGTTCTTCCACATATTCTTTTCCGCCGCGCAGGATTACGCTGTCGGATCGAAGCTCGCGACTTCGTCCTGATTGCGATAACGAGGACAACGAGTTGAGTCGGAATTACGTTGAGTGCACTGCTTGGGTTTACCGGATTCGCGTCTGCTTCTGCAAATGTGTTATATAATCCTATAATCTCATAATATTCCGCACGTCGTACATTCCTGTCATGTTGCGAGAAGGAAGAAATAAGTATTATATCATTTTCATAAAAGCTGAACAAATATTCATTAAAAATAACAAGTAAGGCAGCAATTTAGAGTTACATAGTTTGCGTTAATTATAAGGACAAACCAAATAAAATTAGAGCACCAAATTGACAGTATCAGAAATATCTGCTATCGTTAACTGTTATCACGCAAATTTTCCATCGCAAGATAACGCGTGTTAAGGAGATACATGATAAATACTGTTTCCGCACAAAATACGCAAAAGAAATTTAAATATAGATTTAATAGCTGTTTTATATACACATTCGAATAGTAAGCTCCCATCTCATTTGTCGAACTTTTACTTTTAATAAGTTGTTTATTGTAACTCCTGTCACAATTAAGGATAGAATTCTATTTATAATTTTATGTGCCGCGGCAAATACGAAAAACGTTTGATGAATCGGAGTACATATACATTGATGGGGAAAAGTTTGAGATCATATATAAAGTTTAAGAATATTTCAATTAATATTTCACTACTTAAAAGTCCGATTCATGTTTTACTCAATATTTTTTACTTTTAATTTGAAAGTAAATAGACATTATATTTAGCACAATTGCGTTAATAACATTGTTTAATTTCAAGAAAATGGACATAAAGCCTTTTTTTTACAAATACGATAAATTTAAGTTATGAACTGTGTGAACACACAACAAACTAATAAACTTAACTTATAATAAACTTGTAGCTAGATTACCTAAATTAAATGTAAAAATAGCTACTTTGACGAAAAAAGTGTCTAATACGCTTTAGTGTTTATCTTGTAAAAAATATTTTTTGTATAATAAACATTTTATATTATTTTTTATTTTATTATAAAGCAATTATAGAACAATGATAAAATAATAAAAATATGTTAAATTATAATGCAATTTGATGTGATGAGTTTAATTTTATTTCGTATAGTAGACATTTCAATTAATGGTCTCAAATCTTTGGCCGGCAATATATAAGATACATGTAGAGGAGAAGGTGGTAATATGGAACCCACTTTGTTTTTTAACGATTTCTTGTAAATTATAAGCTCAATTTTTTTATTCTTGGTATGCTTAGATTCTTTACTCTATTGGTAACCCATTTCTAACGTCCAATTAATGATTCTCCACTTACAAAAAAAGCTGGTTAAAGATTATCGCAAAGTGAGCAATTGGGTGGTATGTTGTAACGTGCTAGTAATATGGACCCCCTAAACATCGTCATCTTGAACAACAATAGTGGCTATCAGCAAAACGCAAAAAACTAAATATTCTAAAATACGCGAAAAAGTTAGGATATACTATATACATAACGTGTCTGACTTTGAATGTTGTCTTTTATTCGTGAATACTTAGAAATAAACGAAGTTTTACATACCTTGCAAACTATCGGAAAAAGAAATACGTTTATTATTCCGTCGCCAAGCAAAACTAATGACTGTAACGCTCTGACGGCTCAAAGGGCAACCTAATGTACAAGTTTCAGCTGTCACTCATAGAGTGCAACTAAATCGTATTAAGATATTGGGGTGTTCCATAAAATCTGCGGGTTCCATATTACCACCTTCTCCTCTATTAAAATACATACATAACGCAAAATATACGGCATAAAAAATTATAAATAGAATTATCATACTGAGATTTAACATGAATTATAAATTGGATAAAGTGGGTTTTATACAAAAAGATTTTATTTGACTACAGAACTTTTAAAACCAAATTTTAAAACAAATATTTTATATTATTTTTTATTTCATTATAAAGCAATTATAGAACAATGATAAAATAATAAAAATATGTTAAATTATAATGCAATTTGATGTGATGAGTTTAATTTTATTTTGTATAGTAGACATTTCAATTAATGGTCTCAAATCTTTGGCCGGCAATATATAAGATATATGTATTAAAATACATACATAACGCAAAATATACGGCAAAATTATAAATAAAATTATCATACTGAGACTAACATGAATTATAAATTGGATAAAGTGGGTTTTATACAAAAAGATTTTATTTGACTATAGAACTTTTAAAACCAAATACAAAGCCAGAGTAACAAAGAAAGAGTATAGGAGATGTACTGAGACAGCGCATCAGAGTTAATTTGATTCGGTTTGTATTAGCTTCAATGCTTTGATGAAGGCTACCAACAACTCTCCTAATCGCACCGAGGTAGCTGCGTTTGTCGAGGAAAACTTTGCTATGCAGGACGAACTGGAGAATACAACATTGCCGGACTGGAAGGAAAATCCCGCCATTTTAAAATCCATCTCAAACTCCCAGTATCGCGAATGGACGAAACGTTTGAACGATATTTGGAAAACTCTGGCGAGGAAGATAAGAAAGGACTTGGTAGTCAATCCGCAGCGACACAGCTTGATTTACGTGCCTAATACTTTCGTGGTTCCCGGTGGACGATTTAAAGGTGACTGTCTGCGGAATTTGTTTTTTGGAAAATTTTTTTTAATTTTTTAACATCATATGGCAACCTCATCTGATTATTTTGTTTACCCGTAAGTCTGTTTCAGTCAGTCAAGTAAAATAAATATTTAGCGAATCCTAATTTACATAAAAACATTCTTACTACTGTTGCATAAACAGGATTTCCATGGGTCTTAAAAGCATTTGGCTTTGCTCCTTTATATTCTTGAGTTAGTAGCTTCTTCTTTGAATTGCGTACATAAAAATTTCGTACTTTGTAAGCTTTAAGAAGAATTGCGCCTGTAGAATTCGAGGCGCAATTCTTCTTAAAGCTTTTCTATTCTTGATGGCGGTAATGTTGACATTTTTGCGACTGCTTATCTATTTTTATGTGTTTGCGTTGCTAGTAGCGAAAGAAGTCGTTTACGTACTCTTATGTGTTTATGCCGCTAACAGTTAAGAGGTGATAATAATTTTTATGATATTTGTTGTACACAAATTCTATAGACTTTTTTTGTGGAAAATTCTCTAAACACTTAAAGAGACACTACAGGGAAAGCGCTCCTCTTTTTAACTGATCTATTGAGAGATTTATTGTAATTTTAAATTAAAGAACGAATTTATTTCTTCCTTGTATCAATCGCCTACATGATCTCTAAACTTTGTTTCTCCATCAAATATGCGCGTTGCTTCTTCTCTAATACACAACAAATTTAAAAAATTTTATGTTTTGGAAGAAAAACAGAAAAAAGGTTTATAAAATAAAAGATGAAATTCTTTTGCTGCAGAGTTTTACTATTGGGACAGCTACTGGATAATCGAGGGGCTCTTGTTGTGCGAAATGCCAGATACTGTTAAAGGAATGATTGAGAATTTTCTTTCTATGGTAGATAGATACGGTTTTGTGCCGAACGGCGGCAGAGTTTATTACTTATCGCGAAGCCAACCGCCCTTATTAATATCGATGGTATGTATTCCCGGACAACGCTCTTGTTTCTGCTTTTGTCTCAAAACCAAGTCAGTCTTGTATCTTGTATAGAGATCTTGCCAATAGCGAATCTTCTCCGAACGATCTGTCTTCCTCCGAACGATCTGTCTTTCTTCGAACTATTTCATGAGGAACTCGGAGTCTGTTTTCTCTTAACGATGCGAATATCTTCCAGGTCGCGAAGTATTACGACTACACGAAGGATCGCACATTTTTGAGTGAAAACATAGCAATCCTCGAGAAGGAGTTTAAATATTGGCAAAACGAAAAGACGGTGGATGTAACGAAGAACGGTAAGACGTACAAGATGGCACATTACGTGGTAAACAGCCACGGACCTCGACCGGAGAGTTACAAGTAAGTTTTCCTTCGTAGAAGATATCGTTAAGAAGTTTCCCGCGTGAACGGTATAACTGTCAAAACGTTCAGAAAGTAGATAAATTTGAACAATATAGAAACTAGTTGTTAACTGGAATTCTTTTGTATTGCAAAACATATTTGAGGCAAACTGTGCGATTTGAATTAACATTGCATATTTAAGGGAAGAGGGAGTTTGTATAATCAAATTAAAAGCAAAATCTGCGAATTTCTTTCAGGAAGAGGAACAAATAGATACAGTTCTTTGTTTAAGCGTTATTTATTTGACAATTAGATATAGAAAATTAATTCGTAATACAAAATTTATTAAAAATATAGGAGTTTTCTGTCATCGAAGACAGGTCCGAAAATTTCAAGTGCCTCGCGTTTTGCCACGATTTTAAGGAAGCAATCTGCTATTTCCTGATCTAATTTTTAAGAGTAAACAGAGTAAACAGAGTTTACAGAGTAAACCTAAAATAGACCATTAAAAAAATGTTATTACAAAATAATAACATAAACATAAAACTCTAATTTTTGTGTAAAAATTGTATAACAATAACGAAAACAAAACAATTTTTATAAACTCCATTGTAAGTTTAGTCAATAAAGATATGTATAATAAATAACTCCTGTAAAGCTCGATATCTATCTTGGTTTTCGAGTAAAACCTGGCAAAATTTTTGAAAAATGCTATTTTGGGCCTGTCAAACGCTTATATTTTTAATTAGTTTTGAATTACAAATTAATTTTCTATTTCAAATATATTAGTAAATAATACCTAAATGGAAAAGTGTGTCCATTTATTCCTTCTCCTGAAATAAATTCACAAATTTGGCCTTCAAATTTGATCATACAAACCTCCCCCCTGATAATCTTGTATTTCAATTACGTATCCGAGAAGAATTAGCGGTATCCTTTATCCGAAAAGTTTGCGGTAGGAAGAAACAATTCAGTTTCTTTCACGTTTAATGGATCACGTTCATTCGCGTCCCTTAGTTTCTTTTTAATCGAGGGGCAACACGTAACGACGCCGGCCGTCGGTCTATCGTTTTTTCTCATGCAGTATCCGTTTCGACACTTGCATCGATCACCGCGGGGAAGGTCTTCCATCATCGTGTTAATTATAAAGGACCGGCACGTAAGAACGAACGTGTGCATGTTCTCATAGGGAGGATTATTGGCTGGCGCAGCAACTGCCGAAACAGGAGCAAGGGGCGATTTACAACGACTTGAAAGCCGCGGCGGAGAGCGGCTGGGACTTCTCCTACAGATGGTGCATACGGACTAATAAGGATGCCAAACTCAGCCTCGTCAATGTTTCCACGAGCGATATCATACCCGTCGATTTGAACGCGATATTACAGAGGAACGCCAGGCAGCTCGCCCACTTTTACGGCATCCTGGGTAACGCGGAGGTAAGCCTTTTGCTAATACCGCCCTTCCGCTCGAATCGCTCGTCAAACAGCGTGCGCGCAGCACAGAGTAACCCGCGCGCATCGCTGAATAATGCTGTATTTATTGCTGCATAACGTTAAAGCGTGATATGGTAATATTACTTCGGAAATCAGGACATGGTACACTATTCCCAATCTTCATTTATTACGCACGCTTGAAAAAAGATCTGATTGTATAGATTGGAAATCTGATAGATTTAACTTGGAAAGTACGAACCAGATATTTATAATAAGGACGTATAGCGAATCGAAAAATAGAATACTTTTCAACACTATATAACACTATATTTTTATCTAAAGAGATGGACAAATATGGGTTTTTTTGTTGGAAAAATAATAATAAAAATTAATAATAAAATTAAAATGTTAAATTATAACAAAAACGAAATAATAAATAATAATGATGTTCTAAATAATCATTGCAGTCCGTGCGCGCCTGCAATGGCTTTGGTGGCCAAGATTTTAACTTCGGTAAACTATCTGAGATAAACATTTTATTTTTTGCAAAACTAGATACATCTAAACGTAAGAATTACGTTTTCTTGAAAAATTTTGGTTTCTTTGTGATAATTATAAGAAAAAAATTAAAAGTAGGGAAAAACCTCTGTGAACCGATGCGAAATATTATTAAAAGTATTACTTTAAAACTTTAAATTGTGATCGGAGAAACCGTGTTTGAGTTATCGTTTTCAAAAATAATATTTCGAGAAAAGCACGTTTGAAGTCTTGAGACGTAAATTTTGTAATTTTTAATAATTTACTTATAACTCTTAATCTATATTAGATTCATTTTTATGACTTTAGTAGAAAAAGAATTTTCGATTTCTTGAAATTTTTAATGTCTTATAACTTAAGTCTATCAAACATTCTAACTATAAAATATTAAGGCAATCAAAAATTCTCAATCACGATAAAGAGAAATTCTGAAGAAATTCTGTTTAATACGTCTAGAATGCATTTTTATATATATCTTGATGATATAACTAAAACATTTCTCTCAGTGCAATTAAAAGTTCAGTATTAAAATTACTCGGTGTTGCGAGGAGAGGCTGATGATTATCAGGTATCCGGAAGAAATTGCCTCGATTCAGTCAAATAAGTGGTATAATACCGTTTATCGTTTTATCGTCTATCGTTTTGCCACAAATCGCTCATTATTGATTGCGTTGTCACATGATCACCACAGTGTCCGTACGCCGTTGTTGCTATTTTCCCTTTCCTTTCTCATTCCAGAAAGTCTTGGATTACGCCCGGATTGCCAAGTACTATCAAGCTGCCATCGACAACGTGCTGTGGAACGAGCGCGAGGGAATCTGGCTTGATTACGACACGAGAAATAAGCGGTCCAAAAATACGTTCTACCCTTCGAATCTGACGCCTCTGTACACAATGAGCTACGATAAGAATAAGAGCGCTAAATATGCACAGCGAGCCATTTCTTATCTCAAACGAAACAAGATCGACACGTTCTTTGGTAAGTTGGACTATTGCCCTCCGCACCTTGTATCAATGACAAAATATTTATCTTTTCTTTTTTTATTAATATGAAGCCTAAAAAAAGAACGCACGGGTATCTATGCTTTATTCTACAGTGCACTATAACTGTTGGTTGAATTTTTGGTAAATGTTTAGAAAACTTACATAACACGAATTACCTTGACCTTGATGTATGATGTAGAGAGCCTATTCCTGAGAAACATGTATTTTAAATTAGTTTTATAGTTTCTGAGATATTTTAAATTCAAAATATATAATTAAAACAAAAAACCAAGAATTATAGAACGTCTTAGAATGTTTTTTTGTAATGATAGATATCCATTATATATTCCAATTTATTTGTAAAAAAAATAAATTCTAAGATTTTCTCTTATTTATTTATTGTTGCTTTTAAATTATTCTATATATAGATATAAAAGTGTTAATTAGTACTAAATTACTGATTGTATATTTATTGCAAAGTACATGCATGGGAGAAGAAGGTGTTTCGCCTTTCCTCCTGCATCCCCATCTCGAAAAAAATCAAACGGGCTCAGTAGCAATTGAGCCGCAACCATCAACGTAGAACTACGTCTATTGTCACTCTTTTCTCGCACTATTATAACGCAATATACTTCGATTTCGACGAACACAAAGACCTCGAAATCGACGAATTAGAACACATAGACACCAAAAAAGTACGGTGCGCATTCTCTGTAACACGTCATCGGCGTCCTGGGACACGTAGACATCGAAGAGTATTAAATAATATCTCATTAGATAGCTTATATAGTCCCATATAATAAAATTTGTTTCAACCCTCCATCCCTTAACCCTTTGATACAGTAGCGTTAGAAAGAAAGAAAAGGATCGTGATAATAAGAGAAACGAAGGAAAACTACGTGTCACAGGTCGCCGCAGACGAGGTCCAGAGAGTGCGCTCCGTAGTTTGCGGTGTCTAGATGTATTGATACTTCGAATTCGATGTCTACGTCTTCCAGGTCGCCGATGACGAGGTGCAGATAGTGCGCTCCGTTGTTTTTGGTGTCTAGGTGTTCAAATTCGTCGTATTCGACGTCTACGTGTCCCAGACCGCCGATGACGAGGTCCAGAGACTACGCTCCGTAGTTTTTGGTGTCTAGAGGTATTAATACTTTGAATTTGACGTCTACGTCTCCGAGGTCGCCGATGACAGATATTGCGCTCCGTAGTTTTTGGTTCCTAGATATATTAATAATTCGAACGGCGTCCTGGGACACGTAGATATCGATTTCGAAGTATTAATACCTCTAGACACCAAAAACTACGATGCGAACTATCTGGAACTTGTCATCAGCGACCTGGGAAACGTAGACATCGAATTCAAAGTATTAATACCTCTAGACACCAAATTCTAACCAAATTCAATACCAACAATCCTTTAATCGCTTTGCCGGCGATCTATTCACTAATTATCAAACTTCAAACGGCGTGCGACAAAAAAACTACGGAGCGAACTACCTGGACCTCATCATCGGCAATCTGGGACACGTAGACATCGAATTCGAAGTATTAATACCTAAAAACACCAAATTAGACATTGAATTCAAAGTATTAACATATCTAAACATCGAAAACTACGAAGCGAACTAGCTGGACCTTGTCAACGGCAACCTGAAACACGTAGACATCGAATTCAAAGTATTAATACCTCTAGACACCAAATTCTAACAAAATTCAATACCAAAGATCCTTTAATCGCTTTACTAACGATCTATTGATTAATTATCAACTTTAAAACGGCGTGCGGCGAAAAGAAACACAAGAAATTTAGTTTAACTTTTTAACGCTACTGTATCGAAGGGTTAAGGGATGGAGGGTTGTAACTTGTTTTATTATTTTATTGTTTTATTGCTTTATTGTTTTATTATTTTATTATTTTATTGTTTTATTAAATGGGACTATATAGGCTAACGAATGAGATATTATTTATTACTCTACGATTATTAGTTGCGAAGATATAAGCGTTCAAAGTGTGACATGTTTTCGTTGTAATCACAAGAAATTTAACTTAACTTTCTAACGCTACTGTATCGAAGGGTTAAGGGATAGAGGGTTGAAACAATTTTATTATAAATAAAGCTATCTAATGAGATATTATTTAATACTCTATGATTATTAACTTTGAAGATATAAGCGTTCAAAGTGTGACATGTTTTCGTTGCATCCGTGCGCGCGAAAATAACTCCCCTTCCCCGGAGAAAGACGTAGTTCTATGTCAAAATTCTAACCTAAGCCTATTTATGATTTTAAATTTAAATTAAGTTTGGGTTAGATTAGAATTTTTCAAAATGCGGGTCCAAGGAAAGGAGCGAAGCTCATTCCCCGCCTACGCATTTATATAAATATGCAAATATGCAACTATAATGTAATAAAATTCATGCTTCGTAAAGCTCATATTATCACATTCAACATTTATTAACTTTATTTGTTAATAATTTTTTAAGAAATAATGAGCGACGACCAAAATCTTTTCAAGAATATTCAGAATTATTAGCTTAACTATATATATCAAGGTCAAGGTCATATTTTGCCTGCTTTTTTTATATACTCTTTCAATATAGTTTAAAAATTTATCTCAAAAATTATAAGAGAACGCCGCCGAATTTAAAGCGCACGTTACTCAGGAATGAGCCCTCTACACATGTGTCGAGGTCAAGGTCAAGGTCAAGGTTGTATAAGTTTTTCTAGACATTTAATGAATCTTTTAACATATACCTTTTTGCAATCTTAAAGGTTTCGGAATGAGAGCTTTTCAGGATGTTTTATTTTGATAAAATATATTTCCTTTCTATATAAGCCATTCGCTATTTTATTATCGTTTACCGATAGACGCGAATATACAATTTTCTCACCGAGATTACCTTAAAACTTCGCCCCGTCACTCCTTCCATTACTTGTAAATAGTTTTCGCGTTCAAAGCAAGTCGAAATAAGATAAATAAAACGTGCCAAAAGTAACAAAAATAGATAAAGATAACGCGAGGTTGAAAGAATGTTTGACGGTTCGATCGATATACGCTCACTGAACGTATATCTGGATGGAGTATACAAGTTAATCCAACTTCCGCCTTCTCCCTTTTGCGGGATACGCTTCTGCGTTTATCTTCCATTTTCTTTTTCAGAAGTCGCTAAAGTTGCTCGGGAATTTCTCCGTTGATTATTCTAGATCGGGCAAACACAATGATTTTGCCAAATATCTGCTTTCATAGAGAGACTGTGGGAGGCAGCTATATAACCATCGATGCATATCAAACCGCCATATTGCATCCAAATATTCCACGTATAATATACGTGGAATGCGGTCAAGAGAAATCTTAACAATGCTACATTTGTAGCAGATCGGAATTGCGCGTAATTTTAACCTTTATTATCAAAAATAATTAAACCAAACTATTTAGCAGCAAATTAACATTTATTAAGCAATAATTGTAATTCAGCCACAATTCAGCAAAAAGCAAAGTAGTGATTATTTCTGCTTAATAAGACAAATTGCCAAACTATGCTAAATCAGCTTTATACTATTGTTGTGGTATACTGATCACCGTTATTATAAATAATTAGCTTCACTTCGATTAAATTAGCCTTTTCGCGCTTTTATTCAACCACAAGCAGAACTTAACGACCAAATATTCCAAATATTGTGCTCTATCGTTATCTTTCTGTACATGAAGTCAAGAACAACGAATGCAAACTTCCTCTTTCGCGTGGTAGAGTTTAAACAACCGCAGCTTGTTATTTACGAATAATCTGCTTTACGTAGATGTAAACGAATAAGAGAACAGACTGGGTCGCGTATATGCGAGTGAAAAGCGTCATTATTCGCTATAACGGCATAACGTTACGTACGGGGGTGGTAAACGAGATTTCCGGACGTCTGACGGGACTGAGAAATATCATGAGATTTATCAATGGCCGGATCGCTCGCATCGCGCGCGATCCACCCACAGGAAAATTGGACGGCCATGTTGAAAATATCTCTCAATCGGATTGCGGCTGCTATCGACAGTCGCGGAAGTCCTAGCGAAATGAATTTCCCCACGCGTACAAGTGTCGTATCACTCTCCTTTTTTGCATGAGCACCTTTGCTGCTCGGCGATATTGACTTTGAAAATATCGCGAATTGTTTTAAGCGTGATATATACGGGTCCAGAAAACACGCTCCCGATAACGTTTCCTGCCCTTAAACTTCATACCGATAAGCTTGGAGATCAATTTTTATAATATTGTCTTGAGCCAATAGGATTGTTTTCACATTAAATAACGAAAGAGCCGTTCTCAAAAAGAGTGTTCAAAATTTCACGACAAAAAATGTTTGGTAGCTGTTTTAATCAAGAAATTCAATTTTCGTCGCGTCCAATAGGCGAAGAATTAATCATAATTTATAATGGATCGATTAGTAGCGAATAATTGAGATTTTAAAAAAATGTCGGTCCAATCAAATTTTTTTATTAAAGATGGAATCGATTAAAGGACCTGCAAAAAATGACAGAAGAAAGGAGTTCCGGAAAATTGGAACACTGTAAATGACAATGTGCCAATTCGTCGTTCGTGATTTGTTAGGGAATGCTTGAATTTATTATATCCGGGTTAATTTTTATTTACCTGATTATTAATGCAATTAAATTAAATTTCCTCCCACCCTCTCTCTTTTTCTCTCTTTGCAAATAAAATTATGTTTACACAATTGCTCACGTAATAGACGTAACGTCAGCGATATGATACAGCGCAAAATGTTAATAATTTAAAAAGATATTGATTTAAACATTCCTGAATACACATATTTTATTATTAACTACAATAAGATATTGTTTCAATTGTTTATTATATAAAAATTTCAAGTTACAATATTCTTTTACAAGCTAGAGTTTGCCGGATGCTATCAGAAATCTCGACTAAAAGAAATACATTTGGATGAAAAAAAAAAACTAAATCGGGAGTTGAACACGCAATCATCGTATCACGAGGTGCGAAAGGGTTAGAATGTATTTTCACGCTGGGTGACTTCGCTTATCGATTCCAATCTCCCGGGTGCGATTGTCTCGAATCAGGGCGCAACAGTCAGCTGCGTTAGAAGCACTAACGTAAGAAAACGATACGCTTGTCTCGTCGCAGGTGGCACGCCAACTTCCGTGAACTACACTGGCGAACAATGGGACTTCCCGAACGCATGGCCACCGTTGCAGTCCTTCCTGATTCTGGGTCTCTATCAAACCAAGGAGAAAGAAGCGGTCAACATGGCCAAGACACTGGCTGAGAGGTGGCTTAGATCGAATTACCTCGGTTACGACGAGTACGGCAAGATGTTCGAGAAGGTAAGCCCGTTTTTCTCGCGTTAAGACCGATCCCATTCACTCGCGAACGATTCTCCATTCCGCTGGCTGAAAGATTAAGGGAGGACATTCTTTCCTGACAAGTCGCGACTGATGTCCTACACGGTTACATGCGTCGGAACTATTGAATCTCCTATCGGAACGGCAGATTCTATCGACGCATAGTTCGAGCTGGTCAAAGAAAGTGTCCCCCACAATAAAGTATATAAATCAATTTCCACGAAGAAGTTCTTTTATAAAGGAAAGAGAAGAGGGATTGTGTCGTAAAGGATATAAAAGCACATAAATATAAACACTTATATAAATATATTTTTGTATCCTTTACAATGTTTTTTATATATTTTGATATTTACTATATTTATTACAAACGCAGTATCTTTGTTTTTGACGTTGTAACGAATTTAATGCTATTTTAAATTTAATTTAACATTTCTTTTTCATAATAAAATCTCTCTCTTTTATTTATTCGGAATTTATTCCATGTTAATATGTTTCTGTCCGATATTGGCGTACAAATATCGGCACATCTGTGGTCTAGTATCGATGCTAAAATACGGGTGCAGGTAATATTTAATATGGATAATGACGAAGCGCTATTTAATACTACTAGAGTAAATACTTTTGTGTCCCGCTGCTGTCCGCAGCATCTTCTCGTGTTTCTTTTTGATACGGAAACTTGATAAGGTATGTATTTCGGAGGAGAGTCTCGAATTTCGATATGAGGCGAGAGATGGTCGCTCGGACGCGTCTAACGCGCGCGAGGGTGACCTCGCTCGTTTCCTTTGTCGCTCCGCGCTACCTTGCTGTTCTACTGGGACGCGGGCGGGAACGGGAGAGGGATGAAAAGCCGGGAAATATCGTCCGGTGTATGTGTATGCGCGCGTACGTGTGGCTCGTTCTAATCCGTCTTGTTTTGTTTCGCCACCCTTCGCTCGCGGAGAGAGAAAATACAAGACGGTTGCGTGCGGGAACGGTACGATTAGGAACACGGCCGTGAGAAAGTATTTTATACATTACCGATCTCTCTCTTTCTCTCTCGGAAAAAAAAGAAAAAGCTCTGTCGATGGTGCGCTCGTGCATATTGAGAGGGAAGTGTCCGTAACAGCCAGCATTGCAATGGAAGGAGAAGAATCTTCTTGTTTTGAAATTACAATCATCGACGTCTCTGTGCACGGCGTTATTTATTTTTCATTGAACTCTTTTAATTATTGAATTTACCTAATTGGAAATGGTTATATTAAGCTATTGTTGTCCGATATAATTGTATCGCGAATATAATTATGACGTTTATTACATATTTTTCACGCTAAGACATTAATAATTAAATAGTTCGCTGAAAATTGTGTTTGTTTGAGAATCACTCTTCTTTAAATCATATTCATGGACATCTCTGTGTGTACGGGAGTATTTACCTTTTATTGAATTCTTTTATTTATTGAATTTACCCAATTGCAAAGGTCGACTATATTAAATTATTAATGCCCGTTATTATATCGCAAACAATTTTATTACATTTATTGCAATTTTTCACATTGAAATATTCTTTAATTAAATAGTTCGTCGAAAATTATGCTTGTATGAGAATCATTATTTTTTAAAATTATATTAATAAGCATCTCTGTGTACGAAGATATCTCCATTAAAAATTCTTTTAATTATTGAATTTACCTAATTAGAAAGATTGACTATATATTATTAACGTCCGACATCATATCACGAATAATTATGACCATAATTATGGTTATTTATTACAATTTTTCACGCTAAAATATTATATAATTAAATAGCCAAAAATTGTGTTTGTTTGAATTTATATACATTTAGAAGCATCTTTATGTACGAAAATATTTATTTTCCATTGAACTCTTTTAATTATTGAATTTACCTAATTGCAAAGGTCGGCTATATTAAACTATTGATACCCGATATTATTATATTGCAAACCATTGTTCATGCAGTTTTACACTTTAATCATTCAATAGTCAGACAATTCACCAAAAATTATTACAGCGTTGTGACATTATAATATCCGAAAATGTAAATCGATTGCGCGAATACATTTTTCAGAAAAATTTAATAACGCCACTCAAATAAAAAAAACCCTCTCAACCTAAGATAATTGCTTCACTCCTTCCGACACTCTTGCCAATCATGATTTAAGGAACGATTAATATATCTGGCACAGCCGTATTAATAACACAGCTATTCAATGAAACTATTTTAACGACGTAATTTAAACCGCGATAATTACGAGCGCCATGAGAGAATGGCGGGTGAAATTTACACTTCGGTACTTTGTACAAATCACGTCGTGTCGATACCGGTGTATCAGTAACGAGCTCTCGCAGGAAATAGCTGGTCCATTTTGCTGAACAAACATGCTCGATCGATTCAATCAAGGTTTCTTGCGCCTGCCTCGTTCTGAGGATGAGAAGGAACCCTCGAGCCGAAAGTATTCCGCCTCGAGCGAAAAGGTCTTACTTGACGTAAGAGAATTGAAATTATATTTTCCATCTGCAGAACAGTCCGTTATCTGTCGAGCTCGGTGTTTATAATTAGCTTTCTAAGTGAATACGACGCTTATCTATTTTTAATGTTTGATTAATTAATTAATTGTTAATTAACTAATTATCCGACAGATGGAATTGTCATATGAAAATGTGGAATACGTTATCGTTTTTATATAATAATTATATAACTTGAATCTATAGAGTATGCATGCTCGCTTTAGAATGAGTAAAACCGCTTTCATTAATGAATTAATAAATAATTTTGATGTCTAATGAGACCCGTAGAGCCCATTTTCATCGGGAACTTTAGATTAGATCTCTATTCCTCGCACGGCACCATTTAATAATGAAGGAGAGCTAAAGCACGCTTTTTAAACTTGCTCTATCGAACGTAAGTGACGGCATGCAAAGAAACTTACTTATTCAGAAGCATGCCGCCGTCTCCCTGCCTTCTCTCTAATGTCATAATTTAAATTTAATTGCAGCAACTAACGCAGGATATTAATTATCAAGGCTGCACTTGAAAGCATCACGTTTTCATTCTTTTTTTTTCGTCAGGAATAACCGAACACAATTTATTCCAGTTAATTTCCGGTCCGCTGTAGGAACAGACTTCTTTATGAGGGGCATACGGAATGCCGTGAATTGCAAATATACGCTGCAGCGTGATAGTAAAGGATGGATTTTTAATTGAACAGGAAGGTAAAAAGTTTACCAAATATTCGGTAGGAATTAAAAGGGGTTCTTTGTAGTGAAATATTAGTCGAACAGTTTTTTCGATAAAGAGAAGTCGATTTCAAACCCACTGGAGAATCGCTGATACTCGAGATACTCTATACGTCGGTTTTTCGCAATCTGCCATGTTTTTCAAGTGTTTCTTCCTTTCACGATGCGCTTTGCAACGAGTTCATCCGCAAATGTGTATGTGCGTGTAGGTATATGTGTTCTCGAATCGGGAAATCGATTTTACGACCCGTTTTTTTTATGTTAGACGCATTTATAGTCAGGACGTATAATAAAGTTGCAGAAGTAAGTGGTACGCGAACACTGTATTTTGAATTTAAAATCAATTTTTTTATAGCGAAAGTCTCGTGTCTCCTACATCTCTTTGATAATGTTCTCCTACGCAGCATCGTTCGGTGTGAAAGCGATTATTTTTCATTAGTCTAATATTTAAAAGACATAAATAATTAATATACATCCGTTTTACGAAAAAAACGATTTTGATTTGCGCGTCCGATAGTAAAGTCGATGGAGTATAACGATCGCCTAATGCCACATTCAGATGCGGACGCACATATATGCTAACGCGAGGGCATTTCTTTAATTCAATAAACATGACTTTGCATCGATATGAATGCGTCGGTTTATCACGCGGCATTACTGCTCGTTTACCATTCAGTGTTTTAAAAAAAGTGCTTAATTGATGCGTATAACATCGATGTTAATTTTAATTAGTTCTCCTTTTAAAGCTCTTCTTTTCTATCAATATATTTTTAACGATAACAAGTAATTGCGTAATTAAAATCAGGCGTTGGTAACATTCTCGTAATAATACAGGAAAAACATTTCGTAAACGTTTTATATATTTTTTCAACGTTCTTATATATTTTTTTTCAATTAAATGTCACGTAAAATGTAAACTTTCTATGATGTCATTTTATAATGTCGCTTCTCCAAAATAAACAGCGATTTTTCAACATTCTTATATATTTCTTTTCATTTAAATAATATCATGTAAAATGTAATTTTTCTATGATGTTAATTTGATAATATTCTTCTGTAAAATGAAAAGCAATTTTTCAACATTCTTACATATTTCTTTTTTTTAATATAATGTCATATATATATAAAATGTAAACTTTCTATGATGCTAATTTTATAATATTGTTTCTCTAAAATGAACAGCGATTTTCTAATATATTCTTATACATTCTTTTTCATTTAAATAACTTTATGTAAAATATAATTTTGTGATATTAAGTTTATAATATCGTTTCTCCAAAAGAGCAGCAATTTTTCAACATTTTTACATTTTCTTTTTTATTAAAATAACGTCATGTAAAATGTAATTTTTTAATGATATTAATTTTATATAAATACTAATGATGTTAGGCTCGCGGATATAAAATCAAAAATAATTCGGGAAAGCCAATGTGAGTGAATTAATTTTATAATATTAAGCTATTAAAATTTTTATAATATAATTCTCCAAAATGAGCAGCGATCTATATATAAAAGCCATTTCTCGGCATTGTAAGGCGCGCGATAAGGTCGGTAACAATTTTAAGTCGCATTGTCTCGGACAAAGAGAAGAGTACGTCGTACACGGAGTATCCTTTTATTGTCTCGTTCGGCGTCCCGCACCCAGTTGAGAGAACCGGGGAAATAACGAAGAGCATTCTACTTCCTGCCCATCCGATTTATATCGTATCGCTTTCAGGTCGGAAATTGTTATAACAACGTCAACCGCGTAGACTTCGGCGCGATGATTTATCACGCGATATATGACGTTGATGAAAATAAATACGTCGATATATAATACATGGTCTGCGATCGATTAAAGCGCTTCGTTAGAACTTCGAATTTCTCACACAATTGTTATATAAAAAATCTTTTGAAGCAAAACTGACTTACAAAATTATGCCTAATAAATAATACATATATTTTATTATCTATAACTGCACCATTATGTGAGGGTTATCCGGGAATTAATGATGGGTTTACTATAAAGAGTTTTTAATTGAAAATTTCTCAAAAAAGTTTTTTCTCAACATAGTCATTGTCAACATTGAGGCATTTATCGTAGCGATTTACCAGCTTTAATATACCCTTTTCATAGTTCTTTGTCGTCAATCCATTAAGCCACTGCTTAACAGTTTTTTTCAACTCGTCTTCACTCACGTCCACTTCACTCGCATCCAAGAAGTCCTTCCTATTCAGAAGTCCTAATATTCTGAAGAGATGAAAATCATTTGGCGCTAAGTCTAGACTGTATCGCGGGTGATTGAATACTTCCTATCCAAAAAAATTTGGATTTAATGAACTGACGGTAAAGGATTATGAAGAGAATATTTTAAAGCTAGTGAATCGCTACAATAAATATCTTAATGTTAGCAATGACTATGTTGAGGAGTAGACTAAGGTATACAGTTTTACTTAAAAAACACTTTTTTGAGAAATTTTTAATTAAAAACTTTTTATAGCAAGCCTGTCATTAACTCCCGGATAATCCTCGCAAAAACTTAATCTCTGATTCTAACATAAGTTATTTTTGTAAACTTGTTTATTAATATTATCTCATAGCTTAAAGATTTATCGCTGCTTTTATATTTTTCTACCGAAGTTATGAATTTCCTGGCTAAAAGAAGAAGAAAGCGTTAAGCATTCTGTACAG
>NJRP01000076.1:853507-881242 GCA_003063835.1 Aphaenogaster floridana | reverse complement strand
AAATGTCGCGTTTACGAAAAAATCGGGTGGGACGGGTGGTCTGAAACACCCGGTATATATAGATTAATATACTATTAATTTATTAATTTATTTTATATTATGACACTCACATATTTATAATTAACATTTTTTTCTGTACACCTGTACATCTTACAGCTTCGGAAAATTGAATGTTTGTTTATTTGTAGACTGTAAACGGTGATTTTTCCACGAATAATCACCGTCACGAAAAAATAATGGTGAAATATGAACCTTTTTCAAAATGAACCTTTTTCCAAAAATTATATATGGGGACTCTTATGTTTGTCTATTTATAGACCACAGACGGTGATGTTTTAAACCGTAGACGGTGTTTTTTCCACAAATAGTAACATTTACCCGGAAAAAAAGGGAAAAAATGAACCTTTTTCTGAAAACTTTATATGGGGGCCCCTTGACCCCATCTCCGACCCCTTCCAAAAGCCGTCTACGGTCTAAGTTAGAATATCATGAAAAAGTATATCAAATTTGGTGATTCTACATTGAAAACTGTAGATTTGCATAGCGGACAAACATACATACATACAAACATACATTCATTTATATATATATAGATAGATATATATATATATATATATATATATGTCGAATTTTAAATAATCGCAATTTTATTTTTTCTAAAAAAAACAATAACAAGTTATTTTTCTAATTATTTTTCAATTATTCTTATTATTTTACCTATATATATATATATATACGAACAAAGGTTATAAAAGAGAAAAAGAACATATTTTATACATAATTATATATGTATATTTACATATTTTTATACAAAATTTTTTACCGAATAGTAAGTACATAAATAAGGATAAACAGAATATATAATAAATATATAAGAATAAATGAATAAATATCTTCCGTCCGTTTTCCCTCTTTCATTGTCAAATTGCGAGAATTCATGTACGCGACAGGAAAGCAGGCGCTTCATTCTGCATATTACCATAATTTAATCACGTATTCCGGAAACTGATCTTGTTCCCAGTTCACATGAGAAAACAACAATAATAGAGTAGCGTCCTTTCATTGCCGCCGCTCGACACCGCTCGCTTATTTCGCGACTTGTACGTTTACGACGGCTCGTATAGTTTGCAGTACTTTCATTCTAGCTACCTTTAGCCCGCGTCGCTCGTAAAACCCGACGACGTCATCCTCAGGCACTCTAGCTGACATCCGGCTCCGCGAATATAATCGTACATAGTGCCACGGGATACGTCTAGATTAAAACTAGCCACCTCGACCGCCGCCCGATTTTACGTCGCGCGTTATTGAATCATTACGAACGCGTTATCATCCTAGCGCGACGAGTCGAGAAACCTATCAGACTCATGTCGCTCTATCATCGCCGTAGCTGACACTTTTTAATCCGAGAATTTATTATCAGCGCACGTTGAAAATTGAAACGTTGCAGGGAGGTGCAGCTGTCTTGCCCGTGCTATTTTCCTCTTCCCTTTTTATTTTCCAACGTTGAATCTCCCGAGACGACGCATATATTTTTAAAGAACGTGTATCTACCGTAGCCAAGTCAATGTATATGCATCTATACATACTTCGATACATATTCCGTTCGCAATGTTACGTCTACGGATGACGTGAGTGGACGCAGTCACGTGTGATTCCTAGACGCCCATCTTCGCTGCACTAAAGCATGTGTGCACCTCTCGCCGCTCCATGAAATCTCGAGCGCAATATTCAGCGATATGCAAAACGGCTGTTTCGGTCAGCTGTAATCGCGCGGAAAATCGAAGGCTGCCGCCGGATAGCTTTTCCGGCACGACTTTCAAGGCATCTCGCGCGAACGACATTTTTAATTCCATTTCGAAGACTCTCGGCCGAGCAATCCGGCTTCTTGCAACACACTTATCGCAACCGTCCACGTCACCGTGGCTCAAGCATCCAGAATCATCTCGCGGATTAAAGCTACGTGAAACTTAATAAGCCCTTCGCGACGGATTAGCCTGTTCCCTCGTCCCTTTTTTACACAGAATGCCCATTAGCGTGAAAATACGATCTTAATTCCCTCGCTTCTACATTACTGCCGTTGACATTGGAGAAAATGGGAAGACGGATTATACGGAAAAATCACATCCCGTTTATTCATCAAAATATTATTTATAAAACGCGATTATATATTGTAGCTCTTTGATAAGATAATCCCCCGGCGAGGTAATCCTCTTCAGGCTGAGAGAGTTTACGGTCCCGTTATCATTTCTTCCATTTCTCGCCGTTGTCGTAACCCAGCTTGAACAAATCCTTCAAAACGACGTTGAACGTCACGGTAACAACTCCCTCGACCCTCATGCGTGTGACTGCAATATTGCGAAATAGATACAACTTGAAGGTGAGGCATTAGGCGCGTTCAGCAGACACAACTGTTGAGTTCGTCTTATCAACACTCTGCGTTGATTGATTGGTTCTAAAAGTAAGAGCCAATCACGTTCGATTGCTACTGAGCGGCTTGGTCTGCTGAACGCGACCATTAACGGCAGCGAAATAATCTTTCCCCCGTGAGGGAGTTTTGAAAGTTAGTGAACTTCGAAAGTATTGTTGTAAATATTGTTGTAAGTTGAAAGTATTAAGACTATTAACGTCACGCAAACTTTCTCGAAATACAGGGAATCCTGCAATATTCCGAAAAGTTTGACGTAATTTAATCGGTTTTTATATGACTAACGTTATTCATAAGAGATTATTCAGAAGAAATGTATTCGTCTTCCTTCTATCATTAAAATTAATTCTCTTTCTCAAGAATTATTTCTCTAATACATTTTTTGACTAATCGATCTTTACTCGCTATACCTATCAAGATTGCTCAATCTTATGATAAAAAAATGACTTAATTTCATAACTTGCGAATACGGCATTATTGATTATACCCTATTACTTCTGCAATATTTCGAAACTTGGCGTTTCAGAACTTAATCGATCTTTATGTCATTAATGTCATTCTTAAGAGATTATTAAAAAAATATACACTGCCGTCGAAAAGTTTCCGGACAAGGCCTATAATTTAATTTTAAAAAGTGCTGTCTATCAAAATGATTTCTTCGATAAAAGGAAAGTATAAGTTGTGAACTAAAATTGGCTTAAATTTATGAAACTTTTTTTGTTTCTCACTAGTTGAATAAAATTGGTTCATTTTTCTTATAATAATAGGCATTTTACTACAGTTTTTCGCGACTTATATCTTTGTTCGGAAACTTTTCGATGGCAGTGTATTTATCTCTTTTCTATCATTAAAATTAATTCTTTTCCAAAAATTATTTCTCTAACAAATCTTCTTGATTCTTCGTCATTTATAAGAGATTATTTAAAACAATATATGTTCGTCTCTCTTTTATCAAATCTTCTAAAATTAACTCTTTTTCAAGAAACATTTCTTTAAAAAATCTCTTTGACTATCGATCTTGCTCTCTGCAGAGATTGCTCGATCTTATGATAAGGAAACGACTTAATTTCATAACTCGAGCGAATACAGCAGCATTGATTATACTCCATTACAGTTCCAGCCTCCTGGATGTAATTAATTTAACGCCAATAGTGCACTAACGAGAAATGTCTCGAGGCATTTCCTTACGTTCTCTACCGCCGCCGGATGCTAGTATGGTGGGATCAATCAGTTCTGGTCTTCTGCCGGTTAACCATTGCACGAAATGCTGCAGCGTGGATGATGATTCCGGTACGTAGATCGGCATCCTTTAGACATTTTGAGATTTTGTAAGTGAGGTGTGTTAAAAGCGATCAAAGGGTGATGCGCCATCTCAAAGGAAATGGTATGTGCTACCGACATAGACTGCAGAGTTGCGATCGAACATCTATCTTCGACGAAGACCTTTGGACACCGTCCGCAGGAGTAAGAAATAAAGATTTAGTTATCCTGCATCGCACATATCATCCGGAATTCCCACAGATTTCTTTCCCTTTATTGAATACAGCGTGAGCGACTGTTATAACGCCACATTTTTCCACTCGCGGAATTCAGCGGTATTTCATATACTTTAAAATCAGAAAATATCACAATTTATACGAAATGTAGAAATTGTGTGTCTCTCATGAGAAATTCAATTTAGCTATCACTTCTTTCCTAAATGATAGATCTAGGGAAAATTCATCATTTTATCTACAAATAATGAATTTCTCTCTCTCTCTCTCTCTCCCCCTTTCCTCCCCCTTCTTCTCCTTGTCAGTGTGTTTGTTTTCTCCTTTTAAAGAGTGACCGCAAAAATGCCCATAAATGTTCCCCAATTTTTTCACACTCAAATTTGTGGTCATGTTTAGCATCAAATGAAAGATCTTGTAAGCTGATTACAAATATGTCGGTGCCAAAGTGTACCTCCTTCCCGTTCCCGAGAAAAATCCTTTGTCACAGATTTTTTAAGAATTAATGGTACCGTCTGCTGACCTTTGGGATCCATTTTCTCGGGAACGAGAAAGAGGTACATTTTGGCACCGACATATTTGTAATCAGCTTAACGAGATCTCTCATTTGATGCTAAACATGACCACAAATTCGAGTGTGAAAAAATCGAGTATGTAAATGGGGAAGATCTTGCTCTCTCTTTATATATTTATTATCACTCATTCTATTCTGTCTCTTTAACTTTATATATTTATTATCACGCTTTGCGTACGTCGAAAAAATTGTTTTTCTTTTTTTTTTTCGAGAAATCCCAAATGCATTTGCCAATACACGCAACACGGACTAACGGATAGTGCACAACGAACAACGTAAAATGAAAAATATTTTGTTCCAATGTATGCGATACGTGCGACGCATGTAATAGGGAATGTTTATCTCAAGCGCGATAGATGTAAGTTCGAAACTCGCGGAAAATATAAAATACAACACGATAGAGAAAACATACCGAATTACGCATATTTTTTAAGCGTAAACAAAGGAAAATATTTTTTTGGGAATTGCACAGCTAGCACCGGCGATTTTTAGGATTTTAATGTCATTTATAAATGTTTTCAGCAAAAAAGTGACATTTCCGGGCCACTGGCAATTTGAAATTTATTTTCGCTTACCAATCGATAGCCAGGTTCGAAGAAATTTCACCAAAGGTCAACAACGAAAAATAGAGCTGTTCTGTAAATCAATGAATAATGCAGTACACTCTCGACCTTTCTCAGCTGTAATTCGTCTCGACCGACACAAAACAAATATGTTCAAAAAAAATTTTTAAAGATCACGGATTTATGACATATTCTCGTATTATCAAAATTGTTTTTCTGATTAGTATCCTGTCTGTTGCTCTATGAGTAATACGTATGTTACATGAAATTGCAATTTCTTTACGTGCGCTCTTACTCGGCATGTTTTCTCTGCTTATCGCGTTGCTACTATGCGCGAATAATACCTTTTCTCATGATGTCCAGTTTTTAGAGGCAAGTGACATACTCCGTATCCTCTGATGACGTCATGACCGAAAAAATCCAAGCCGTAAATCGATATGATGAGCTGCGGCCCTACAGGATAAATTTCACATTTCACTTTGTAAACTAAAAATGTAAAATGAAATAAAAGCACGGAAAAATCATTTTTATATTTTTACACTTTTGCACATGTTTCATTCTTTATGACGTATATTATGAAAATAATTTTTGCGCGCGTCACTCACATCCGTGCGGGTTTGTGCTCTTGAATGTGATGTCCAAAGGAAAATTCCAAACGGCGAGGTTTCTTGGATCGTTGCTGCATTTGCACATTTGCGTCAGTCCCTCTTCGATCCCCTGCGAAAGAAAAAGCATTCTAACTTTCAATTCAGTTCAGTAAACAGATTTATTATTTGCCTCCGAAAATAAAATGTCATGAAAAAAAGATTTCTATTCGCATAACAGAACAAGCAGGGGAAAGATACAGAATAGCGCGCAGAAAATCAATTAAAAAGCAGTTTTATTTTCAAACATTTTATTTTCTGTTTAAGATTACGATGGTGGACAAAGAGAAAATACGACGTAATACGTTCCTTCATATATATTGATACTGTCACAACCGGCGTTTCAAGGAACTTTTATCATATTACACCATTAGAAACGAGAAAATTGAAACGTTAGTCATTCAATGGAGAATGAGAATTCTTCGTTTGTTCGTTAGAGTGAAGTGAAAAATACGAGTCTCAATTTTTCTACTTATCTGTATCATTAATTGTTGTCACGAAACAAAGTAGAAAACTTGATAAAGCAATTTTTATCACGAAAGATATCTTAAGTCGGTACATTGTCCAAATTATATAACAAATAATTTTTTTTCTCTTCTTTCTATTTTTAGATAACAAATTACCAATATGTTACTTTACTTCAATATTTTAATATATTATTAGAAAGTCAGTCATATTAGTTAATTAATTAAATCATTATTTAATTAATTAATTTTATGCACAGCTGCAAATTGCGTAAAACGATTTATTATTAACGAGACGCACTAATTAATGTAATATAACACTCTGTAAATTTAGATAGAATTTTGCATAATCTATAAGTCTTGAACATTAATTATGATTAAATTCAAAAGAAGCCACTGAAGCAAAATCAATTTACGTACACGCCATCATCAGCTAAAAGCAGAAGTAATAAATATAAATAATAAAACAATAGATTAAATTTTACCATTAATTCAATTCGGTTGACGTTAAATAATTTCGGAATTTTATTAAATTCTTAAAATATTTTATATTTTCCGTATAAAAGAAGATTATGTGAAGTTTTTCCTTCTGCTGTAATCCAATATGGTTGGAAAATGCCCCAGATTCCTTTGTGACGATTATAATATGACTTTGTTGTTCCTTTTGACTTTCTTTTATTACCGGGAGCTTACCGCAACGACGCTCCAGTCTGGTCCGAAATGAAAGCTATACTTGCAGTAAGCGTTATTGACATCGTAGAACTCTGCATGCTCGATGGAGCCGGTAACGGAGAGGAAGAACTGTCCTTCCACTGACATACTTGTCGAAAAAAAAATGCGTTTCGCTCCCTTTTTCGAGCCTTTGCCCAATGCTATCCAGATAAATCGCGATTTGCGAAACAATTGAGACTCTTAACCCTCTGTTTACGGCGTCGAACTACAAACTGTTACCATGGAAATGACGCATGTGTATTACGGTAACGCATCGTTGCGTATGGTACGTTGCATTATGTGCCGCAACTGCTATTGTAGAATTTCTACATCATTAATATTCTCGAAACCTCTTCGAGAGAGATGATTTTCTAAGAAATAAATGTCTTAGTATCATATCCTTAATATAATATGTATATATTAGATATACCTCACACAGCATGCACATCTAAAAGACATCCCGAGGACGTCCCGAGGATATCTTTAGGCGATAGGGTATCCTCGGGACATCCTCGGGACATCCTCGAAACGTCCTCGGAATGTCCCCCGGATATGCGTGCTGTGTGGGACATCAGTGTAAGGCCTAGACGAGCAATCAAAAGGATGTTATATATATATATAATAATTATATAAAACTTATATTACATAAATAAGGAACCGTTTCGACTCACCGAGTCTTCTTCAGCCAAAATATAAATACAAATAAATATTAAGAATTTAATCCAACATAATGAAAACGCAAGTTATTGTTAATAGAGAGAAAACTAATATAAAAAATATAAAAAAATAAATAAATAACGATGGTCATAAAAGCCAAGTTCAACGCAAATGCATACAAATCGTTCAAATATGAAAAAAAACCCATTGTCCGTATCATCCTAATGTGAATCTCGCAATCCGCTCTCCATATCACCGACATGAGAAAAGAGGGCATCGTCTGGGGCAGTGAAACTGTCAAGGATTTGCCCGATCCCAGAGCCAACCGTTCCCAAATCCATAATTAAACGGATTGTAAAAAATTAGAAAAAATGAACGTTGACAAGAAATTGTGTATGTACATTTGCAGAGAACCAAGTGATCGTTATTGTTGTCAATGTCGATATAAACTGATCTATTTGATTTTAATTATGTTGGACTAAATTTTTAATATTTATTTATATTTTGGCTAAAGAAGACTCGGTGAGTCGAAACGATTCCTTATTTATGTAATATAAGTTTTATATAATTATTTTATATAACATCCTTTTGCTCGTCTAGACCCTACACTGATGTATATTTCTATTGCTGAGCAATAAACGAGCCGTTAATTTACAATTCATTGATAATATTAGATCTTTTACTACGCTATCCTTGTTGCAATCTCATAAAGAGAAAACGTAGTTTCTTAATTTTTTCCCAAAATTGTCTGGACTTACTTCTATCTATCTTGTCTTTCTCATTCACTGACTCGCTTATCTAATTCTTATCCTCTTCTCTAGAAATTATATATTTTTTTCTCTCTTCGAATCGATCTTTGCTTTTGATATTAGGATACGTCCTGTTATTTGACTATATGATTATTTTAATAGAGAGAGAGAGAGAGAGAGAGAGAGCTGCCTTGCTTATTAAACGAAAATCCGTTTTGAGCTCAGACTATGTTCTATTAGTGTCATAGTGAATGAACTTTCGACTTAACGCATTATTGTATTGTAATCTTGTTTGCCCGAATAAAGCTTGGGCAAGAAGACAATGTTCTATCTTTCTCAACACTCCAAAATATTACGTTGCGCCTCGCATATGACAAAAGATTAGCATTTATTCAGAATTAAAACGATCATTCTTAGTTTGATCCCAGATAGCACAGGTGGTCTCGTTATGAGTTTAAAAAGAATTCACTTTTTTAACTTTTATATGAATTAGCGTAATCTGTTCGAAATGAACTCAAAAAGAATTCCTTTTCAATAGTATAGTATTCTTATGGAGTATAAAAAGAATTCCTTTTGTATCTGAAAAAGAGCCCAGAATTGGTGACATAAAAGTGAATTCTTTTTGAACCCTTAAGAGTGTTTTTAGAACAAAAATGGGATGAAGAAGGAATTTATCTCATAATTCGGGGATTCCAAAAGAATTATTTTTGAATTCTCTTTGCTATCTGGGATGTGACTGATATCTTTAATTAATGATAATAATTATAATTTTATTGCGTACATAAGATTGTTTTATATAATAAATCAGATAATTACAAAAAAGTACAAATAAAAAAATGTACAAGTGGAGTGCAGGTGAATAGATAGCAAAACAAAAACACGGTAAACAGAACAAGAAAATATAGTCAAATCGCAAAATAAAATGTAAACTAGGGCTGCGTTCGGAGAGACGCTATTAGCGCTAACGGCATCGTTCTATCTTTGTCATCTACTGAAAGTTGAACAAGGGCAGAGCACGCTCAGCGCTAAAAGCGTGCTCGCCGAACGCAGCCTAGATAAAACATAAACAGAATCTAAATGAAAATTACGTGTATAATACTGCTTGTATCCCAAGAGCTTGTCTTTTTCTATGATATTATTTGCAAAATACGTCTTAAATCAATCATTCATTTAAACTACTAAAATGAACTAAAATAAATTGAACTTCACATTGTTTCGTCTTCGAACAGCGCGCGGGATATCTTCAAGAGAACGCTTGAAGCAGGGGAATTAATTAAGGTCGATTAAGGATGCATAGCTTGTTGGCTAATAGTTTATTTGGCTTTCGTCGAAACAGTACATTCTTCTAAAATCAGTTAACAACTAGAAAATGACGATGGCGCTTTCTCGCTGGTGATAAGTATATGTATGTACATGTAGCAACGCCTCGAGCTGTACACGTTTCCGAAACGAGCGTCGGCAAATACCGACCGTGACTACGCATCAGCATAGAATAAGGCTCTGTCCGTCAGAGTTTCCAAACCCGCGAACGCATGTCCTCTCCGAGTTATATAAGCGATTAGTATTGTCGAGTAGAAGTGAGGCAAAAGGCAACGACGAACTAAGCTTGTCTAACGACACCACACATCTAAAATATACCCAACGAGGTATATCCAAATTTTGTCTTTAGAAGTGTATTTTTGGGTACTTTTACGATACATTGTAGACGTTTACGTTGTTCGGAATATGATGGCTAGACACCCTCGTATCGTATCATTCGCTTATCCAAGAAGACAGAGATATAATGACGTCGTATTATCCTGATCGGCTTCGTGCTATTCAGCATGTTCTTCTTTCCCGTTTGCCGCAAATGCGTTACGCGCTATATAACAATCGGTAACCCCTCGCACATGGATACCCACTCGATGGTTGATTTATCGTCTGCCACTTGAAATTTCCTTCATGCGATTCAAGGCGGAACCAGCTTTGAACCAAGCGATCTGCTGCTCGTTCATCGTGTGATTCAAACTAATGTTGTCTACCTTGCCGTCTTTATGTTTAATTTGCGCTTTCACCGGCTGAAAAGAAAAACAGATCATCAAACGGAAGAAAAGATAAGTCGAGCGTTCGAAAATTTTATACGCTGGCTACTAAAAATAAAAAAATCGAACGTGCAATAATACAGAGTATTGTCAGTATTCCATTAAGTTTCTAGTCCCTTTTGTTTAACATATTTTCGTTTTTCAAACAAAATATACTTTACAAACCTTGCCAGGTGCCAAATCCTTCAATTCGAGAAGACTGATCTTGTCGTTAGGTTGAATTTTATCGTAATCAGCGGGATTGGAGAAGGTCAAAGGCAAGAGACCCTGCTTCTTCAAATTCGTCTCGTGTATACGAGCGAAACTCTTGACGATGATGGCGCGGCCGCCAAGATGACGCGGTTCCAGGGCAGCGTGCTCCCTGGAGGAACCTTCACCGTAATTCTCATCACCCACCGCGACCCATTTTACGCCCTTCTTCTTGTAATCGCGCGCAACGTCAGGCACAGCACTCCATTCATTCGTCAGTTGGTTCTTAATCTTATTCATCTCGCCATTTTCAGAATTGATGGCGCTAAAAAAAACGATACGACAAATGCGACTGACGTAATATTATTGCATTATTAATACTCTATGAATAATTTCTCAAAAAATTCATTTACATATACTATATTAAAAATTTTAATTTTAATATGTACATATATTTTTTTAAGTTAAATTTTCATGAAAATATTTTAATATTTGGTATTTCTAGTTATTATTTCAGGTAGCATATGCTTACCCAATGAACATATTGTTGGAAATATTATCGAGATGTCCACGATACTTGAGCCACGGGCCAGCCGCGGAGATGTGATCCGTGGTGCACTTGCCTTTGACTTTAATCAGGATTGTTAGATCTTCCAAGTCCTTGCCGTCCCACTTATCGAAGGGTTCCAACAATTGTAATCTTTGGCTCTTGACATCTACATCGACCTTAACTTTGCTACCGTCACTTGGTGGTGAATCGTAAGTATCCATACCGGGATCGAAGCCGCGATTAGGTAATTCGTCACCTGTGCAATCATATCAATATATTTATCTAATAACATATACGTGTGTGTATACGTATTATAAATACTTCTTACTGATAACTGTGTAAATTGCAACGTACAAAAATGTTGTCGACTAACCGTACGGGTTGTCCAGGAGGAATTCCTTTCCATCCTTGCCCTTCAATTTGTCTTTCATTGGATTGAAATCAAGCTGACCAGCGATGGAGAGGGCGGTGACGAGCTCGGGACTTGTAACGAACGCGTGTGTCGCGGGATTGGCATCATTCCGACCTGTGAAGTTTCGATTGTATGACGTGACGATCGTGTTCTTGTCTCCCTTCTTGATGTCCTGGCGATCCCATTGACCAATGCAGGGCCCGCAAGCATTAGCTAACACTGTACCACCGAATTCACGAAGTGTTTGTGCCTAGAGTAAATTAAAGTATCTTCATATAGTGTAATATAAGTATTATATAATGTAAACACACACAATTTAGCAAAATTTTTGTTAAATAAACCTAATTTATTTTAATATGGATCATCTTTTACGTTTCTCTTTCTATTATATTTTATATTATATTTTCAACCTTTCATAAAATATACATTAAACATATTGTTGCAGTTTTGAGAGAATATTCTATGTGATTGTAAGAAGAATGGTGTATATGATATGTGGCATATCACAGTAGTGTATATGATATGTTTTACAAGTAAAGCCCCCAAACTTACGATTCCATCGCGCTCGATTGTCGCGCGAATTTGTTCGGATCCAGGCGTGACGTTAAACGCGGATTTCGCCTTCAAACCATGTTTCAGAGCTTGCTTGGCGATGTTCGCGCATCGACCCATATCCTCGTAGGAGCTGTTTGTACAGGAACCGATTAGGCCGACCTTGATCTCGTTTGGCCAACCATTCTTCTTAGCAGCTTCACCTGTAGCAATCACAAAAATAAATATCCCCGTAAAGATAAAGATAAAAGTAATAAAATTTTTCTCTTTTGGGTTTCCCCGTATAATCTAATTACCCAATTTAGAGATCGGGTGAGCCAAGTCCGGTGTGAAAGGTCCGTTCACGTGCGGCTCCAGAGTCGACAGGTCTAACTCGATGATTTGATCGTATTTGGCGTTAGGATCGGCCGTTAACAGACTCTTATTTTGATCAGCGGCTGCAGCAATGTCCACGCGTCCGGTCGCTTTCAGATAATCCTGCATTCTATAATTATACGGGAAGATCGAGGTAGTTGCACCAATTTCGGCACCCATGTTGCAAATAGTGGCCATTCCGGTGCAGCTAATACTGTCCACACCCGGTCCGAAGTACTCGACGATGGCTCCGGTACCGCCTTTAACAGTGAGGATACCGGCGACTTTCAGGATAATGTCCTTAGGACTGGTCCAGCCCTTGAGTTCGCCCGTGAGTTTTACGCCAATGACCTTGGGGCATTTGAGCTCCCATGGGATGTTCGCCATGACGTCAACGGCATCAGCACCGCCGACACCAATGCACAAACAGCCTAGACCGCCTCCGTTCGGAGTGTGCGAGTCGGTACCAATCATCAGCAGTCCGGGGAAGGCATAATTCTCAAGGATGATTTGATGGATAATACCGGAACCAGGATTCCAGAAGCCAACGCCGTATTTAGCGCCCGCGGTCTTCAGAAAATTATAGACTTCCTTATTGATGTCTTTAGCGCGTTTCAAATCCTCGTCACCGCCAATCTGAGCCTCGATCAAGTGATCGCAGTGGATGGTGGAAGGTACTGCGACTTTCGGTAGACCTGAAAAAAAAAATTGCTATTTAGTACAGCAATAATCGGAAAGACTCTTTAACCTGATATCGCAATGACTATTAAAAGATCATTTTACCAGAACTGATAAATTGCAACATCGCCATTTGAGCAGTCGCGTCCTGCATGGCGACACGATCTGGTCGCAATCGAAGGTAGCTGGTACCACGGATGATATCTTGCTTGTCAGGTTCATCGATATGAGAATACAGAACTTTCTCAGACAGAGTTAGCGGCCGATTCAGTCTGAAAAAACATTAATTTAGAAAGCAATTAAAGAGCAATCGATCGATTATAATTTTTAAACAACTTGTACCAAATTGGATCATCAGAAATTCTTAACATAAATCAAAACTATAATATTCACATTTGAAGGAAAAACTAGTTTGATTAATTCATAATTACTTAACATAGCGCACTACACATGAAGTAAAAACAAATATATTAAGAGACCTTTTGAAATATGGATAATAATTCTCTCATTCATAAATATAAGTTTAATTACTTTCCCAAGTAATACACATGGGGTCACAATAATCTAAAATTAATGTCAAATTGACGTAAAATTAGTCAACATCATCTCTATTTTATCGTGATAATCTTGTGTTATTTGAGTTGCATTATCTGAAGAGATTATTAATCTGCAGCTTTGACATAAATAATACAAAACTCAAAGAGATTTCAAAACTTAAGGAAAGCTTTCTTTTTACCTCCTCTTAACTACTTTAAGATTCGCTTGCAGTTTATCATAAGGCAGGTAGCTGTCTGAATCGAATTTGGACATCGCCACCTTCGCGACAGCGAAGCTCAACGGGCTCACGCTGAAGCATCGCTGCTGTATATCCGCCGCTAGAACGGACAGTCTCTGTAAAGTAATTAAATTGTTCTGTTGATTTGTTAATTGTCTGAAAGGCGTATAGACCATGCATATAGACGTAATTGGTTAATACGTGTCAGCCAATTTGTAATATGCTGCGCAATACCGTTTATTTCTGTGTGCAATCTCAATTACGTAATTAGGTCTGAGATACGTGACTTGCTCATTGCATTTGCGATATTTATTCGTGGATAAATGCGTCCAGATAAAATCTATGCCCGGTGATAACTCTCGACAATGCATCGACGATAAGAATGATGAACAAGCGTAAAATTCACGCAAGCGTAATTAAACGTGTCAGTTCTCTACACACGTTATCCATATTATTTATTTCTTCTTCCCATCTAAATATCCAAATGTTTAAATTCAAACTTGAATTTCGCGCTCTCGTCGAACACCTGCGCCATGATGTGCAAATTTAACCTAACGCCCTCGAAAAGTGTGCGATATATACATGCAGTTTGATATTACGTAACGCTCACATACTTTTCATCTCGCGGTATTTGTCATCTTACAATAGAATGGAACACCATATGTTCTATTTGCGACATTCATTAGTTTAACTTTGACACGTCCACGCTGTGCCCTTCCCCTTCCCCTTCCATGATCGATCCCACACTTCGCTCCAGAAAATTGGAGCAGTGGGATACTTCAGGCGTAATAAGCATCTCAAACATCGAAAAATGTTATCCACTCACAGCACAGTTCCGAAGAAAATTGCGACTACAATGTACGAAAGCCCCGTTGAGCATTAGAGGTCAATCGATTGACCTCCACCCGACGGAGAGGGAGGAAAGAGTACGATGCGCCCTTATGTCACATGCGACACAGATTTTCGGTACCGTTTTCTTTTTCTTTTTACCTGTGCACGAAGAACTCGCGTGCAATACGACATGGTGAGTTAGCACTCAGCTGTTGTTAATTCGAGAAGCGCAGACGCGTGTTGGAAGGCGCGATGATTTTTCCCTCGTGGCAGCTCTTCTCGAACCGGCCACTACAGAGAAACTAAGGCCACAGTGCTCTTCGTGTCGTCGGTTCTAAATTTTTGCGCCTGCGCACAAATTGTCATATGCTTTTGCTTTGAACCACATTTAAAGTCGATAGATAATCGTTTGTTTGAAGTGCAACTTCATCAAAAATATTAATATATATCATAAAGAAGTTAATAATAAAGGTAAATAAGATTTCTAAGCATTATTATACAAGTTATAACACTGGCGTAATTTACCATTCGGCACAGTAGGCATAGGTCTAGACCTTCGGTATTGTAGGGATCTTTAAATAAAATTGCGTTTAAGGCTCTCAAGTCCCAACATGACGTCTAGAGAACTTCGGTGTGTGTATTAATGTATTATAAGAAATCCAAATTAAATTATTCTAAAATTAGAGACCTCAAAAAGTCCCAAAATATATCTGTGATTTATGTTACTAATGAAATTTATGTTACTATAATGCGTGGTCTACAATAGAAGTAAGTGTAAAAGTAAGAGTAGGAGTAGGAAATAAAATAAATTTAATTCGCTTATGCTCTTACTCCAGCGCCTATGATTGGCTCCCTCTTACTCTTACTTCTTACTCCACGCTTACTCCACGTATTGTAGACGGGGTTTAAGATATCAGAATTATTTTAAAAAATTCAAAAATTCAGAGAAAAGACAAAGAGGTATCATATAATTTATACCTCTTTAGCAACTAAAAACATCTACTACTGTTTAAATAAATTTAAGTCAAAGAGAACTTATCTTTGATACTGAACAAAATAATATCTATTCTGTTTGTCATTAGATTGTATAAATGTAGAGAATATTTAAAATAAAAAAGTAATCTGTTCCTTGTTTAATAGATTTTATTATTTAAAGTCTATGTATTTGTTAAATCTTCATGTTTATATTACACATTTTTCGACAATTCTATTTTATTTACAATTAATACATAGTAATACGACTTGACTGGCCATAGATGGTATTTAATTATCACGTATCAACCATACGGATTGTGGTCCTCTACGTGCAACAAATTTAATATTAATAAATGCTAAAGCATCTATTATATTTCCCCCCCCTCCCCCCGAACATCCTCCCATCACGAAAACTGTTAGAAAATTTATTGCGAAAAATATTACCTCAGCCAGGATATTTTTCGCAATAAATTTTCTAACAGTTTTCGTGATGGGAGGATGTTCGGGGGGAGGGGGGGAAAATATAATAGATGCTTTAGCATTTATTAATATTAAATTTGTTGCACGTAGAGGACCACAATCCGTATGGTTGATACGTGATAATTAAATACCATCTATGGCCAGTCAAGTCGTATTACTATGTATTAATTGTTAATTGCTAATTATTTACTGGCGATTTAGGAATATTAAAAAAAAAAAAAGTTTCTGTTCTATTTTATTTGATCAATATTTAAAAGTATTACTTGTGTGGTTAGAACAAAACCTTTTACATTGTTAATGCTTTTATTATTAATTTTTTATGTTACTTACAAGACCCTAGTTTAAAATTAATAAAATCAATAATTATAATTATATTAGAACTACCTACTCTTATTAGAGCTACCTACTCTTGATGGGATGATTGTGTCGCTGCTAGATTTACTACTCTGTTTACCAGCAATCGGTAATAAAGATTTGCTGCGGATAGGATATGACGTTTTACATTTCACGTGCACTAATCACATAGCATTATTCCTTAATGAAAAAGTAAAAAATCTTAAACCATTTTTGTTCTTCGGTGTTTAACGAAAGAGATATTATTAAGTAAAGCCCACCCCCAATCAATGTGATTTTTTAAACAAACGTCCGTGTAGTACGAGGCGCACGATTCTTGAACATACATCCATCTAAAGAACAATGCTGATTGGGTGGACTTTACTTCTTAATATCTCTTTTATTAAATAATGAAAAAACGGTTAAGAAATTTTCGATTTTTTCATTAAGAAATAATGTAATTAGTGCGCGCAAATCATAAAAAACATTATTTTGTATTTAATATTATATTATACCATAATTTTTATCTATATATTTTTATAATAATTTATAATATTTTTGTAATAATTCTAACTATACAACTGAATAATTAATTTTATTATTAGTTAATAATATTAATATATATAAATAGACATCATACTCCATCAAAGTTAAACTCAAACGACAATATTATTGAAGTATTGAAAATAATGTAATGTTATTTAAATTACAAATGTAATATTAAACTATTAAACCATTTTATATATAGCAGGATTGTTTTAAAAAATCGTTGGACCTGATATAAAAATTAAATCGAAAGATAGGCCAATGACGGTCATAGCGGATCTTAGTGCTCCAATAATATTAATGTGTAACTTTTCTATAAACTGCGCGCCGTTACTATCGGACATGTAACGCAGCTCTCAAATATCACAACATTAAATTGAAAAATCAATTTAATGATATACTGATGCTTTTTAACAAGCATCTACAGTTTATAGAAAAGTCACACATTAATATTATTGGAGCACTAAAATCCGCAATGACCGTCATTGGCCTATCTCTCGATTTAAATTGTTTATACATATATGCGGTCTTATCCTAATTATTATATAAAAATTAAAAGTAAATTCTCTTTATTAATTAAATACTGATTAAACTAGAGAACAAATAATTTAAAGTTATATTATTAATAATTTTGTTATAAAAATTTTATTTTTAAAAAATCAATTTATTTTTGAAAAATGTTAATAATTTCACAAAGTATTATTTACCTATCACACAAAACTATTATATAATTAATATCAATATTATAAATTTTTGCATTAAATTGTTAATGGTTACATTGCAATTGTTAATGGTTTATATTGCAAAATATTTTCTTTTCATATTAAAAACTAGATATGAAACAAGTCAGTGTCGTATTTGAATAATAAGATTGAATTCTGTTATATTAATGCCTCAACTCGTTATGTGAACACAAACCTTTGCAGGGTTAAAAGAATATTACACGAGGCGAAAAGAACATTATGGGCGCGATGGGTCCTTGACACGATTAATCAGTTGTAGGTGGTCCAGTGCAAGTTTCGACACGTACTTCTCGCCGAACTCGAGCACGTTTACTAACGATGCGTTTGTCGATTAGCGGCACATCGGGGAACGAATGTGCCCAAACGGGATTTACTTTCATCATCCATTAAAGGTGTCGTCGAGTCTTACGCGGGATGCCCTCGCAAGAAAGGCTAAATCACTTGAGAAGGTCGGCGACATTATTCGTTGGATTGTACATAATGTTATTCATGACATACGTAACGACAAACTGACAACAATCGCCATTGCTGAAGAGAAACTCGGGTGAGCGGGATTCTAATTGAAATCATACTCTCTCTCTCTCTCTCTCTCTTTCTCTCTCCTCTCTCTGCCAAATTGGATCACAGATAATGTATAGGTGAAACTGTATATTATACTGTCATTGTGTCTCAGGGTGAAAAAAATGTTAGTCTATCCGGAGATACGCGGACATTAACTCTTTCTTAAAATTAAGAGAATAAAAAACAAAAGGAAGTCTCTCCTCTTCCGAGAGAAAAAGATTTCTACTGAGAAATGTGCTTTATATATATGGTGTTCTAGTGCGCTTCTTTTGATTTATGAATTTTTTCTTGATCTTTGAATTGCTATTTTTTCAACAGCTTCTGATGTTTTAACATCAGATATTGTAATTAAATTTCAAATATAATTTTTGGTAAGATAAATTTTGCTTAAAAGCAAATAAAAAAATTTTTAATTATTTATAACTTTAATTCAACATTTTTATTAAGGAAGAAAATCAACTCTAGATTTGTTAAAATATTCCTTGAAGAAGGAAAGTGCAATAGGTCTGGAGCACCCTATATAGAGAGTTTAGAACTATCGCTAAACCTTTCACTTATAGGTTCTTCGACCAGTTAAAAGCTAATTTTCCCATAAGAAGATAAATGATTATTGAAGAAATATCAGTTGTTATTTTCAAGTTTACTTGTTTTGATTGTTTACTTCCATGTTCTCAGAATAAAATGCTTCTTTATTTGATTGTCAAAATTTTTAGAATTGATTGCTTATTTTAAATCTTGTGCTTCAAACTCCGAATATACAGGATAATTTTATTTTTTTATATATCTAAATCCTTCAATAAAATGGAATTTATTGTATGTTTGTAAATATGCTTGCAACGGATTCATCATGCGTCTGAATTATCCTCCGAAGGTCGTCTACGAAAGCAAAGAAGGCGACCTTGTCATTTGACAAACTCAGGCCGAGAAGCGATTGACTGGATTAGTGAAATTGGGGCATGTTCAATAAATTTTGAGAAAGCATTAAAATTGGATTGCAATTTTACGATTACTGTGTTACGACTTTTATTGTAATCTGTTAAAATGAGTATTCTTATTTTAAAACCTCGAGGTTATATCATATTTATTTAGAATTATCTTTTAAAGCAATTGTTAAGAATACGATTCTCCAGCAAAATTAGAATTCAAAGTGGTATTGAGACATGAATACGCTAAAATGGGCATTTTATAAATAAACTTTATTAACATAATTATATTTTGTTATTATATTACGTTTTATTAATATTTCACATTTGATATCAATTTCTTAACAACGTTATTCCGTTGTTTCAACGTTACCCAACTGACCAACCAACACGCCGCGGGCGATGGTGGCGAAAGTAATGGTTCGCTCCAACTTCCCCGAGGCTATACTGTGTGTTACACCCCCGCCTTTGAGCAACGTGCTAACGCACTCATTTCCCATAGATCCTTAAGATTGTTAATCCTTAAATTATCAGATTTATCGGTTTCATGCTTCACGCATTTCTCCACGTTCACTATAATCAACAAATAAACAGTCGTTTTATGTGTTTTCTGAAAAAATTTTGCGCTGTTTCTTAAATTTTTTAAAAAATTCTTTTTAAAGAATTTAATAAGAGATTCGGAAAAGTAGTTTCTCCTCAAATTTGCAGTGTCAACATTTCTCCGTTTAGCAATCGATGCTAAGCACGAATGAGCGAGTGCGGCAATTTCCTTCGGGCGTCCCGACGCGACGTAACGAAGCACATAAACGTCGCCCGGAGCTTCACTTCGAAATCGGTTGAAAAATCGGACCCATAGATCGAATTGAGGTACGAAAGGAACAGGTCGTACGAGCCGTCGAACGTAGCCTGTTATGACAGCGTTTCGCGCACGAAGACTTGACACAAAGGAAGGATTGCGAATGAGTTGTTCAAAACGTACGTACGTCTTAAGAAATATTGCAATGCTAATGGAGAACATTAACACGTATGGAATACACATGTCCCGTTAGTATACTTGTGAAATATTTATTGGTCCTATATTATTAGCACACCGCTAGTCATATGGATACATACGTTCCATTAGAGTCGCAAAAGAGGGTTAATATTATATTATCTTTGAAGACACCATAAAAGACTTGAGATACTCAAATATGTTCAGGTCTTACTCAAATATTATCTGCACTTTAGTATTCGAATACTAAAGTATACAAGCACCTGAGTATACAAGTACTTGAGTACCTGAGTATTCAAATAATGAAGTACTTGAGTACTCAAATATTGGTATTTGAGTATACTTGATGCAAAAACCGCAGAGAGAAAGAATTTCGGCGAATTTGCACGCGACTGCAACGGGACCGGGTGTGTCTGGTCCCATAACCGGACGAAAGAAACGGGGTGCCCCGGTGTGACGTAATTCTGGAGAAAGCGGACGCGTGGACGTGTGCTCCGTAAAAAGAGCGCAACGGGCCTCTCGTCTCTCCCGCGTGATCCATCAATTATGTGGATTATTATTTCCTACTGTCTCTCTGTGTCACGTATTCGCGGAGACACGTAATAGCGCGAGGCACGACCCCGGGGCGAGACGCGAAGGTCCTGCCGGGCTTCGTGAATGACGTCGCGTGACAGGAATCCTCCCGATGTGATAATCTACCGCGTGCCTCGCTGATTCGTAATCCACGCGGCGTGATAACTGCCTGTACGGTATTCTGTCGAACGTCTGATTATACCAATATGGCATAAGCATCCACTTAGTTATGAAAGTGACAGATCAGATTAAATCTCCGATGCATTTATCGTGAAAGTCTGCGAGTTAAATTGGAATTTTAATTATTGTAATTATCTAAATGATTGTAAATAAAAATAAGTATTGTCTAAAAACCCGCAGTTTTTTGCTCCTCTTTTCTTATTCCATTCTTTGACAATTTAGTTCTTATGTTTTTTACTTTTTAGCTTGTTTTTAGATACCTAATCAGCGCTACCTTGATAAAAAAGAGGTCAAAAATGCGGTACGAGATACGACGGCTCATCTGATCGGAAGAAAATCCTTTCGCGTAACGGTGTACTCGTTCGAAGGTCGATCAAATTCACAAAATTATCGTCCGCGATTACTTCAACAGCAATGCGGAAAAAAATCAGTCGTGACAGCGACTGGAATTACTCTCTTGATGACTTCCGGATGGTAAAAGTCGAGGTTGAAGAAATTCACTGTCGCCAGGAAATCCATGGGCTTTCTGTAAATAAGTGCTGGTTTGTTTCTTATTACAAGACACACCTGTGACACCGCTAATTAACGAACTCTCATAATGATTGTTGCGTGGGACGCATTAAGACCGTTTCAAGATTTTATTTGTCCTTGAGTAATAAAACCCAGAATAAATAAGAATACTCTGATAATGACGGAATCGGAGAATTTCAAAGCTTAGCTTGTACAGGTGCTTGAAAGTTTAAAAGACAATGCAACTTTTCTCAACTCTGTTGCATCGCGTTACCTTCAGACAACGAACTAAATAAATGTAACTATGCTTTGAAACTTTTGAAATTGTACACATTCTTCTCGTGCTGCAAGAGGAATGCGCCGTCATACTATACGGGAGCGTGTGTTTCTGTACCATTTATGTACAAAGAGCTCCTACGATTCTCTTGGAATTCCAAAGAAATCCGTTTCGATGCGAAGCAAAGTGAAGTGAAGACGAAATATAGTGTAAACCTTTGTCGATTATAAGTCGCGTTTTCACAACAAGTTACTTCCCAACGAGGCGATCCCCCAACGAAGGAATCACGGGTTTGTTCTCACAGACGTAGCGCCCGCCGACAGTTGTAAATCGATCGATATCTCTCGATAGCAGTCACTTGTCGCGGCAAGAGAGCCACGCCCGCAGTTGTACCCCCGGGCTTCGCCAAAGCGCCATAAAATTGCTTACGTAAACGGAGGCAAGATATATTGCTACCATGAAATACGGTCCTCGTTTCTGTCCTCTCACGCAGAAGTAATTATTATTTATTTATAACTTAAACGTCGTGCGCTTTTTCACTCTCCAATCTAATTTTATAACGTGACTTTCTTCAAGTTGCACTCTATGAAGTCTGCGTTTATCACACCCTAGGACTTTCCTCTAGTTGCATAGAGTGCACATTATGCAACTAGAGGAAAGTCCTGGGGAGTGCACTCTATGCAACTAGAGGAAAGTCTTGGGGTGTAATGGACGCAGACTTCACCCCTTTTGTTATTCTTTTATTACAAATATGCAGAAATTTAATAAAGATATTCTCAAATCTGAAGCTTGAATTTTTTACGTTGATCATGTTTTTTTCTTCCTCTTTCAGTCAGACATATTTATATCTTCTCAGGAACATTCTCCGCAATTCAGGAATAAACATTTTTATTTAGTGCGCTTGATGCTCTTTTAATTACGGTCATTTAAATTTTAACCTTACGTGTATCCTATACTTATTTCTTTCCCAGAGAATTTTGGCGTATATCGCTAGATATAGAGATCTGAGCACATTTATGTCACCTACGTGGTTATGAATCTTCTCACGAATCGTGTGATTCAATTGTCCCGACTCAATCTTTTGATTCGGTAGTGACGAAGAGACCGACGAAGATAAACTCACAGACAGTCGCCCAAAGGGCGACAGACCACTTGCTTAAAAACCTAGTTAAATAAGCACCTTCCTGTCGCTACTGTTATTAAATTCCATTACGAGATTTCTTCAGAAAGCTCCTGCTGCATTGCAAACCGTGCTCATTGAGTAAGAACCGTAAGAGTCAATGTATTAAGAATATTATATATAACATGTATTATATATTACATGTAAAGGATTGCAAAAATCTTATCGAATATAATTTTGCCATTTATTTTCATGTAATGAATTCCTTGTTACACGTGTGACGCGGCGCGCCGGATTTGGCGAGATGCAACCTCTTGGTATAAGTACCGCAGAAATACCCCTCGATCTCTTGCGCGAATGCAGAAGACAACGCATATGCGTCATATCCTGGAGCAGTCAGCGCGAGCCGTAACTCGCGTAAAAGGCTTCTGCACGCCTACTAGGACGCAAGTGTCTCCTTTTCAAGTGACCGCTACCTTTTTTACGGGTGTCTCGTAATTTTCCGAGAGAGGTTCCTTTCCCTCATCGCGCGCGCGAGTGTCGATCCGCGCACCGCAGAATGCGCGAACCATTGCAATCGCACTAGATCGCCCGCAGCGTCCGAACTACATATCGCTTATTATCACTTCGTTGTTTCCCATGTGTATCATGACAAGTCCGATTTAGTTCTTTGCACTCACGAAATAACGATTGTACATCGAAAATTAGTCTGTAATACGTTGCAGACAATCAAATGATTATAAGACAACAATTGTTGCAAAAATTAAATTTTAAACATTTTAAAATTAAATTCTAAGCATTTTATTCTAAATTATGATTTATCGAAAAAGTACCAATAAAAAATAGCAGGAATTGTGTAATCCGATAATATATTATCAAATTTATAAAAATCTTTCCCTTGTGGTAATGGTTAAAAATAGATCTTCAGGAAAAATAATCCGCTCGATAATTCGCGACGAATAAATTAATCATATTCATGATTCTTGTAACAATCACGTGAGACGCTAAGATAGTTGCGTGTGCTTTTCCGATTATGTAAACCCCTTAATTGATAATGTTGTAAATCATTTACATTCGGACTTTACCATTAAGCTTCTACTTAATTCTAAATTACATGAAAAATAAGACGTCTCGTCCTTCACTGGTTCTGAAGATTTATTTGCAAAAAATTTTTCATTTCCCGTTGCATATAAAAATTATTAATATAGACATTTCTATCTGATTTTTCCTTAACAGGCATGCCTGGATATAAATAATCTTTATGTGCAAAAAATTTTAGTAGGACCAATAAGCGATGAGATATAATGAACATTTTATTTGTCATGTAATTTTAAACGGACTTTTATAGATAATAATCCTCAATTTTATTGCAAAAGTAAAAGATTTAAGATATTCTAAATCTCTCTCTTTTATTAGACAAGTCAAGGCAAATAGAAGGAAATAAAGTGTAGAAAATGTGATCAACAACACAGATAACAATGAAAGCATTAAAGCAGAAGCATGTTACAACGTCTAGCGTATTTCTTTCTCTCTCTCTCTCTTTGAATTAAAATAATTTATTATCTTTATCATAATAGTGACCGCTTCGCTCACTATTACGACAAAAATGACGCAATACGCAGAAACGGCTGCAACTCAGCATATCGGCAAATCAAGCTTATTGTTGATTCATTCGGCGGTCCTTTCGAGTCCCGATTCTTTCGCCGACTTGTAGACCTAGACTTCAGAGTTTCAAAATCAACCGACATTCGGTCTACTTTACCGCAACTTTCTCACGATTATATGACGATGACGCGGAAGTATTAGTTAACGATTTCCTTAAAAATAAACGATGGAATATTTAATGTGCTAAAAAAAATATCCTTGTAAAAGAGTCTTATTAAATGTCTTTCTACTTGAATATATAACAATTTCACAGGAAGATTTGCCCTATGGCCCTGGAGTGTTAGATTTCATTCACAAACTGTCTTTTCTTTAAAGAGATCAAATGTTGGTGTAAAGATAAAAGATTGTCGATGTTTTTTCATGTGACGGCAATGATTCAATGATGCAACCGTCTAGATTTAAGAGGGATTCATCATCAATTAGCATACGTCAGTGTTGCTAATACAGCAAGGCGGATACCAAGCCGCTGGACGACTCTCATGTTGCATCGGGAGAACGGAGTTGGATTACGCGCGGTGGTAGTTCGATCCGAACGACCGCGGCGCGTGTTTCTGATAATCGCAGGTGTAATCTTCCGATGGGATCGTCCGATATTCGATTTATCGAAACGTGATGCTACCAAGATTGCAAGGTCTGCGAAGCAGGTCAGCCTAAAATATTCGGTTACCGAAGAATCAATCTCGTCACTCGAGCCAGTATACATCTACGACACTTCGACTAACAGCTTGTTACGACGAATCGAGCAACTAATTGCCATAGCTGTCCGATCCGCAATTTCTAATAGTTAGCCGCTTAATTTGCCCGACAAAAGAAAAAGAAAGACGCTTCGCGCGCTCGCAAGCGTGCGTTACCTTATTTCGCGACGTGCATCGTTACGCGTAACGCGGAAAGTGTCCCGATCTGGGACAGTCCGGGTACCCCACCCGCGATCCAGCGATCCATCGATCCCGATGGCCTCCGGCCTCTCTCCCTCTTTTTTCGCCTCACCTCCGCCTGTTCTCTCGGTGCCTTCCCTTTCGGTCTTTGGTCCTCGCTGCCATCCGGTCGAGACCGACAGGGTTTACTAAGAGAGCACGCGTCCTCCAGAAACTTCAGTGTAAAACGCGCGCTCGAACTTGAAGGATCATCGGATTCCTCCACTTTGACAGAGACAAGACGGATAGAGTAGAGGGTGCGCAAGAGAGGGAAGGAGAAGACCTAGTTAACTCATGCAGGATCCCGATGCGACGTTCAACAGTTTGAGTGTGATCTCCTGCATCTTCAACATCGATCTGGCTGATCCATCGCAATTTCGGTGTTTCTGATCGGGGGTTCCTGTAGAAAACGCAATGCGGGGTTGTGGTATTTTTCTAGTATCGTTTGCGCTTATAGCGTTCGGATCGGCAAGTAAGTATAATTTTTGATAACAATTTTTTTATAAATTATTTTTTGAATCTCAGAATTAAAGCAATTTTTACACTTTAATATATCCTAAAACATTTTAAAGAGAGAATATTTTCTGTTTCTGTATCGCTTATGTTAAGAAAAATATAAATAATAAATTTAATAACACATTTTAACAAATTTTAACAATTTCTATATTAATAATTTAATTATAAATTTAAAATAAAAATTGAATTATTTATATTAAAATAAAAATTAACCCTCCGACTAAATACGTTTTTTCGACACCTTTCCACTGAATACGTGGACTTTATGCGTCCGACGCTATTTTCCTCACTTTAGAGTAATTTAAAATATCTAAAAAAATTCGTGGAACATCTGTTTACATGATTTCATAGTCATTTTGATCCAAATTATTAATTAAATATTTTATTTTTAATGAATTCTGAACACTAACGAAGGAAAGACTCGGACACCAACGACCCACGTATTCAGGCGGAGGGTTAAGAATACCTATTTAATTTAGCAAAATTGAGGATGTTATTTAATATAATCTATTTATTTATTTAAAATTACATTAAATTATAAAAAATAAAACATTTTCGTCACTTAAGAGTTTTTTCTGATTGTGATCTTACTTGCAAAAAGCTTTTTTCAATAGTGTATAAAATTTACTTATATCTAGACATTTTTATTAAACAGAACTTAACTAGAAAAGTTTAAATATAAATAACTTCTATATGCAACGGAAATTAAGAACTTTTTACAAATAAATCTTCGGAATAAATAAAGAACAAAACATCTTATGTTTCACATGTAATTTCGAATATTAAATAAAAACTTTACAATAACGTTCAGACATAAAATATTTTTATATGCAATTGGAAATGAATTGAAATTTTACATACATTTGCAAATGAATCTTCAGAGGAATCAATAAACGTCGGAATGTCCTACTTTAGAAAAATAATTTTATATAATTTTAAAGATTATACGCGCATTGATATAAATAGATTCTTGATCACGTTGCGTACAACTTTCGTAGATAAAGTGAAAATTGAATAATACATTCAGAGGATTAAATAGCACGCATCAACGAAATGTGAACGAATGCGACGCGAAAAGCGATCTTCTGCCGATTGCGTTACACGCGTATCGGATACGCCGCGTCCTTTAAGGTTGAATTACGCCACGTGCAACTGAAGCGATCATCCTCGCAAGGACGGTACCATTTATATCGTCGATCGCGTGTATTCGCCTACATTCGAAATTCTGATACCTCTTTGACAGTCGGGGATCACATATCGGTGATTTTGTCTCTTTACTTTTGAGCCCGACTGCACCGACGTAAACTGATTAACATTAACACGAATCGGTCATACGAATAAAATTAATGCTTCACAGTAAAAATAAAACATGATTTACATGAAGTATACGGTGCTTTTGCTTTCAAATAAATCCTTTTGCATCTGTCTTTAATGAGGAATACTCGTTTCGCTTTTACTCATCTAATTCAACGTCTAGCGAGCGCGAGTCGCACGTGGCGCAAATGACATTTGTAATATTTATATGTGAGAAATGGTGTTTATATACACTACCGGTCAAAAGTATTTTACCACCAACAAAATTTTACCACCAACAAAATTTTACCACCAATGAGCTATTGCTCGTGGTATCGAATATCCTTCCTGACGTAATGCCACTATCACAGCACGTTCTTTATTAGTAATTTCACGTTTCTTCGTCATATTTTTAACTATAATACGCACTAAACAG
>NJRP01000076.1:789806-847785 GCA_003063835.1 Aphaenogaster floridana | reverse complement strand
GCAGGCTTTTCCGGATCGAGCAGCAAAATTGGCGGTACTGGATATACTGTATCTACTGGTCAAGATGGCACTAGACACTCCGTATCTACTGGTCAAGACGGCACTGGATACTCTGTATCTACTGGTAGATTTAACACTGGATTTGCAAATACGGGATCATTGGGAGGGATTACTGCAGGCTTTTCCGGATCGAGCAGCAAAATTGGCGGTACTGGATATACCGTATTTACTAGTCAAGATGGCACTAGACACTCCGTATCTACTGGTCAAGACGGCACTGGATACTCTGTATCTACTGGTGGATTTAACACTGGACTTGCAAATACGGGATCATTGGGTGGGGTTACTGCAGGCTTTTCCGGATCTACATCAGGAGAATACTCTGGAACCAGTGGAAGTCATTTAACTAGTGGAAGTCATTTAACGGAGCAAGATGTAACGTATACGGGAAGACCTACCTCAAGCTATCCTAGCTCGGTAGGAGGCTATAAAGGAGGTATTAGTACGAGTAATCCAATAATAGATACAAGTCATTCGAGAATTCCGGGAACAAGCTATTTCGGATCAACAGGATTTTCTGGACCCATCGATGTCCACATAGGATCTACTAGTCCTAAATATGTCGAATCAACAAACGTATATGCAGGCTCCAGCACATCTAATGCTGATGGTTACTCGGCTTCTACCGGTGTTTATTCAGGAGCAACTGGACGTCAGCCATCATTCGGCGAAACTGGCCCATCATTCGGATCTGTATCTTATCCAGGTGCTACTGGCAATATCAAAAATACAGGGTCGACTAATAAAGAATACACGGGATCAACTGCAACAGCGTACGGAGGATTGTCTGGCGCAGGATACTCCAAGGCTACGGGCGGGATCAGTGCTGGCTCTACTGAAAGTAACATCCATTTATCAACCATTTCTGGGATAGGATCAAATCTGCAAAGCGCAACAGGTTCAAGTCGAATCCCAGGCACTAATTTCATTAGCGGCGCTCCAAAATTCGGACTGGAAACTTCAGGAATTTCTACAGACTCCGGACATGTGAGCGTTACTTCTGGACCAACAGGCGCTTCTTCGACAGGCTATAAATACGATAGCCAGGAAGGATACACGATACCTGTATTCATACAACACGAAGAACCAAGTTATCCCTCGTTTGGAACAACAGGAGCCGGAGTAAGAGGCCACGCGGGAACAGCTGCAACAAGTGGAGTCAGTTTAACAGACGGTTACGGAAAAATTGATTTCGCGAGACCTAATTTGAACATCAGCATTTTTGGCAATGAGATACCTACCGGCTACGACGTCCAAAAAGGCACCACTGGCACGATCCAAACTGGGGGTAGCGTAGACGGAAGTATTATTACCGGTGACTCGTTTCCGGGATTCAGTCACGGGAACGTTCCTGGAGCGTTGTCAACACCTGCCATTAATCAGGGCATTTTTCTAACCGGAGGAGTTCGACCTGGCTACGTCGCTACTTCTTCTGGAACACCAGGATATACAATCAGCGATGGAGTAAAGATCACAGATGTAGGACCAGCCAGTCCAGGAACTCTGCTATACGGAACGCCAAGTCCTGCGTTTTCAGCAAGCGGTCCTTCGACAGCCGGTGTCATTTTGAAAAGTGATTCTACACTGGGCGTTGTTGTTTCCGGACAAACTGCTCCTGGAGTATCTGTAGGAGGTTCCATTCAACCCGGTTCGACCCCTAAATCATACGTATCACAATCAACTTATCACGGCATCAGTGGTGCCCCTGCGAGAGGTTCGATTGCCTATTCGAGCAGCACTCCAAGCGAAGGTCTAATACCTACAGTTCCTCATGGCTACAGAACTGACGAAGGACACGGCACTTTCAACGCTGCTTACGACATTAGCAAGTATACAGAGAACGATATTCCGGATTACAGGCCAACCAGTTCCATTCTTCCCGATTCAATCGTTTCTGGAGGTAGAATAGAAAGCACAGGAAGTGGTATTTTTGGTTCTACTTTCGGAGGCTCAACTACCGTAGCTCCAGAATACTCCTCGAGTAAACCGGCCGTTTTCACACCAAGCGGATTCACGAAGACCGGTCCAACCAGGACAGGTATAACTACCGCAATTCTCGGAGGAGGCGGCAGCTATTCGATAAGCACAAGTGATCGTCGGCCTACTTACAGTCCCGATAATATCAGCGAAAAGGCATTCGAGGGAAATATCGCTGGGTATACCAAGACATCATCTACTGACGGTCTGTCTGTCACCTTGACTCCACCTGGCTACTCCTCGACAGCCGCACCAGGTAGTCGCATTACCGTACAGTCGGCTACTTCCGGTTACTCGTATCCCAAGCCAAACGTTCAATTCGGAACTAGCGGGGCCGCGTTCTCCGCAACGCCGATTGCACCGATTGGATCGACGCCATTCTTCGCTCGCTTACCAACATCAACGATCACGCCCGTAATTTACACCACTGAACAGCCAGAGATTTACAAAACGACTCTTTTCGAATCGAAAAAGGTTCCGGCAGATGTGTCGACCGCCAGACCTGTTATCGACACCGGTTACAAAACGGTAATATCCCCGACGACCATTCCGGTGTCCATAGTAACTGATGACCGGTTCATCCAACAGACGGGCGGTTCCAAGATTTCATCAGTATCTACGTCTAATCTTGATTTAGAGATGACTTTCCAAAGGACCGATTCAAGTGGCCCGACAGGCTATAGCTCTTCATTGGGATACCTCCCGGCTAAGACTGGTGCGATTTCGTCCACTACGCAGTACGACGTACCTACGGTAACTGCGCGACCAGAAATCATCGGGGTAACATATAAGAAACCTTCACCGGATGTTACGTACGGAGGTCCTTCCTCGTTCCAATCACCCACCACATTCAGACCTTCTAATGTTTACTATTCCGGTCAAGGATTTTCAACCACTCCGTCTTCCTTTGGGACAACTTCTAGTGGCGGCTCCCCTACAAATTTGGATATTTCAAGAGATAAGATCGATAAATTAATTACAAACTACGACAGAGGTACCATCAAGTATACGCCAAGCGTGTACGATACCTATGCGAGCTCAGGATTCGACTCGACCTCAACCAAGAAATTCACTTCGTCATTGTCATCCACGAAGTCATCGTTCTCAGCGAAGACCGGGAGTGGCTTTGCTATCACAACGCCATTCGGCGTCCGTCCCACGACATTCTCATACGAAGTTACTACAAAGTCGTCCGAAGGCAAGGGCAAGGTCATTGTCAAGTGGAGTGATCTTCATCCACTTCTTCTGGGTAAACTTGGAGCAGAGTGCACATGCAAAGCCGATCCCTTCGCCAATCTTCGCGGTCCAGGAAAGAAGCTGATCGAGTCTTCCAAGGGCAAGGTGGATCTAGCCAACTATGACGATTCTGAGATCTACGTTGATCTTGGAGATGGCTCCTCTGAAGAAGGGGACTATTCTACCAGTTATGACAACTTTCCACCGCAGCCCTTTAAGATTAGTCCACCCGAAACGACGACCACTTCGACCAATCTGCCATCATCCTCTTACTTACCTGCGAATGCCAGAACATCTGGGAGGAGTAACGAATTTCGTTCGGGTCGTCGAATGGGCAAGAAATTGAAATATGAAGAGGATGAAGAAGAAGAAAAAGACGATTACTATGATGACGATCCTGATCAAATAATTAACGGTGTCACCGATTGTGCCAGGCCAGGTCTCTTTAGACATCCCGGCCTCTGTAATAAATTCTACGCCTGCCACTGGGACCAGTGGAAGAAGAAATTCACGCTTCACATCTTTAATTGTCCGGTTCACTTAACGTTCGATTCAAATGCGGGCGCGTGTAACTGGCCGAGTAAGGGACCAGCTTGCCAAGCCGACAATTTATTAGTGTAAATTCGTTATTAGGCTTTTATTATTGATCGATCAGCGTCTTTTTTATATCCTCATGGCGTTTCTTCTAAAGTTCTTTTGTACATAATGATTAGAAGAAGTCAAGGTCTAATTGTACATTTAAAATCACTTTTTAGATCGTTTAGTTCGGAAGATCAATTCGTTATTACACAATGGAACGTTGCGAGTGCAGTGGTATGTCATTAAAGAACGAGCGATTGTTACTTTCACGCGGATTGGTCTCCCGGCCTTGGATTTCTTTCGGGATTTATCTTGACACTCAGATCCCCAAACGTTTGCATTGAATAGCATCGATAAATATCTCGTTGAAGTGAATCTCTTAGCATCGGAGAGTGGAATCGTGAGAAGATGGAGACTTGTTGAGATGTAAGAAGAAGGCCAAATCCAAGGCGATCGAAGTACCGCAGGAAAGCGTCGTCAGAGTGAAAGTAGTCCGTGCTCGTCGATCCAAATCGCGAAAAATCGCTGGATATCAATGTATCTAACTCATATTTCTATATTGTAAATTTATGTAAAAGATATTGAGTGAGTCGTTTGTGTGTGTGAAAATACTCCAACTACTCATCAATGTATCTTAATAATGATAATAATATATCAACGGTACGTTTCTCCTTTATAAAATCAACAAAGCGCAAAAGAAATCGAGCTTTGAAGACATGAATAAATTGTAACACTCGTTCTTTATTTAATTTTTAAATGTCACTTATTTGAAAATTTTGTGTTTGGGAATTAGTTATAAGTAACAAGTGTTTCCTAACGCGGATGGGTCATTTACATTGCCTTTCGCCATTTTATCTGGCGTAACAATATCGATAACACGTGCTGCACTATTGATATTCTTCCTGATCGAGTTTGCGCTTCCCTTTCCGGGTGCCCACAACTTCCTGACATTCTCGAGATAATTGTGCAAACGTTTCTTATTATATACTTCGCACACGCTTGCCTTGATTTTCCGTTCCTAACTTATCTTCTTTTCTTTCATATTCTTGCAAAATATAATTTATTCGTCGCTTATTAAGAAAACATAGCGATAACGTCAACGTCTATTTTTTCTACGGTTCTGACAGCGCTGTAATTACCGTGCCATTCGCCAAGCGGTTAATTGAGTACTGTTATAATCTGAATAAATATAATAAATTGCGTGACCAAGATGCATCCTTATTTATTAACAAGTTAACCTTTATCTTCGTATTGAAATGTTGCAATTTCAATAAAAATGTTAGAGGCTATTGTATAATTAAGGAATATTTTATAATATTAATTAGGAAATTAATATTAGAAAATATTAAAAATATAGCAAATTCTGAAAAAGTTATTTTAAAAATATTATACATTCTTCTCTATAAAAAATTATATTACAGATTTGTATCTCATTGCTTTTAGACTCTTTCAGCTCAATAATTAAACAATTAAATGCTGTTCTAAAAGAAGAGATTGATTTCGTTATATCCGATTATTTTTTTAAATCCATCGATCGTATCCTGTTGCGTTTAAACCGCCCGTATCAAAGAGAAAAAGTATGATAGTTTTTTATTCTCGAAACTTGCTTTCCTCTCACTAAAGGTGGTGGGAAGCTGTCATTCTGCTACCTAGCCAGCTAACTTACCAATCGGCGACTGGAGAGGGGTCGCGATTACCAATCAGCGAGAAAGAGAGCACTTGTCACGGTTGGAACGAGACGCAAAATGAAAGAAAAGGCTGGTGCCGACGCGCGATTCACTAGTTCGGGTTAGGAGGTGATATAAAGGCATACAGGGGTCTGACTCGGTCTGATTTGCCTGTAACAACAACTGAGGGACCAGCCTGATAGCAGGAAATCCGTCGCTGCCACACCACTTTTTACCATCATGTAAGTCTGTGTTTATTCTACTATATTATATGTGATAAAAAATTTATTATTTCTCTTAGTTACGTTAAGCTTTGAAATTTTATTTTTTAACATTGCAATGAACGTATTTTTCCTCCATTTCAATGAACATATAATCTTAAAATTAATATTGAATTTGAGTTATATCATATTAATTTTAAATCATATTATAGCACATCAAGTTCTTTTCATCTGTTTAAAGATTTTTTATCTGTTTAAAGATTTTTTCATCTGTTTAAAGATTTTTTCATCTGTTTAAAGATTTTTCATCTGGGCACCTATTATGGACTTGTTCGGAATGGATTCCGATCGGAATTGTTTAGTTATTTCCTAGATTTCTATTGTCTTTTCTAGAGAAAACGGAATCATTCCGATCGGAATCGGTTTCCGACAGTTGCATAATAGGTGCCCTGTTTAAAGATTTTTTAAATACTAGACTTTTTATAATGTTTACACTCATTTACAAACAATTTTTAAAAAGTTTTTAATAAACAAAGATTAAGTTTTAAGAATTAACTAAATTTTCCTCATATATTTGTCCTCTTATTGTTTTATAATTATGAATATAATTAAATATATAATATTAATCAAATATTTTTTATTTATTTCTATAGCGAAAATAGATACATTTATTTAATAAACGCAGCATAATTTACATTTATATGAAGAAGTGTTTATAAAGAGATTTTCAATGACAATACAATGACATGCAAATCAATCTTTAGGCGCGTTCGGGGAACGTGCTGTCAGCGCTATCGCGTTATTCTATCCTTTACGTTCTATTTTACGTTTAATAAACGATAAAAATAGAATGACGCAATAGCGCTGAATAGCGTTGACAGCGTGCTCCCCGAACATGCCTTTTGTCATTTACGTAAGTGCAGAAAATAAAAATGCAATAATCGTCGATCTTGCAACCGGCTTCACTTTGCAGTTCCGGTTACTAATAAATCAATACAAATAATCTCTCTGCTATTACTAGATGTCTAATAATAAGTTCTTCCAGATTATATTGTAATCACGTTACTGAAAGGCAAGTTCAAACTGTGACTGCGCAGCACGTTTCGCTCTGATAATCAATAACTTGAATTTTAACTTCAATCGCGCGAATCGATATATTTCACTTTCTTTTGGTGGTGAAAGTTGATCCGCTTCATCTTGTAGACAAATTTACATCTCATATCCGAAAAAATATTAAATTCTTGTATTAAATATTAAATTGCAGTGGTACTATTTACAATCGCAAAATTTGAATATTTGATTTGTAATTATAAATAATCTAAATATTTTGCATTGCAAATAGTAATTTATGAAAATTTCCATTAGAAATGAAAATGTTTCGTATTAAAAGCTATTGAATTAATGTCTATGATTATTACGACACATTTTTCTATTATTAATGTTTCATTTTACGAAGAATTTTTTATACTTAAACGTATTTGTTCAACCATTAATAATAATAATTTTTAATAGCATCTATGGAAAGAGATTGTACAAGAAAACAGAAAATAAAAGATTTGTGATAACTTGATGAAGGGAGAAAGGAAAATAAAAGATATATGCGGAGGAGAGGAGTCTGGAGACTTGTCTGAGAAGTAGCCGCGAGCAGTGAAAGTAGCGCAAACCACCGACTGAACTTTACCGAGAATGGTCACATTGGCGATTAAACGTCAGGCGAGCAGAAAAAGAAGCGATACGAGCGCAAAAAATTCCTTCGCACGCCCACGTGATGCGTTGCGTAATAACGTGTTGTGTCTCGTCCGCGTTAATGCTAATTTCAAGCATTGCTTTCCGCGTAATTGCAAACCGCAGCTAGATTTTTCTCACCTTGGATTTATTTGTGGATCAGAACTCTGTATCTAATCAATTTGCATTTTCTCATCAAACAAATGAGATTTTTCTTTAGCAAGTTATGTAGCTCGTTTTAGAAAGAGTTTTCTTCTTTACATTTTATTGTAATATTGTATTAATTTAAGGCTAGAAAGAAATTGAATAGTAAAATTTAACAAGTTGTCAAGAGCATGATATATGAAGTATTATATACAATATAATTTATATTGATATACATATACAATATGTATATAATATTAATAATATGTAAGTTTTAATAATTTATTATATAAATTGATATCAATTTATATATATAATAAATTATTAAGAGAAAATCAATCGCGTGCGTGTGCAGCTTCTTTAAAGATTTTCTAGGTAAAATTTGCAAGAATTTATTTTTTATTATTCAGACATTTGTTGAATCAAGTCAAGCTTCGCTGATTAATATATGTTCGCTTATCTGTATAAATAGGGTGGTGTGGGCGGTGCTGATATTGGCAGCGGTCGCGTTGACTGATGCAGCGGTACCAGATCCACCGGAAAATTCTGGCATCACCACGATTGGTTCCAAAAAATTGGCGACTGCCGCCGATTGTGCCGGACTTGTCGCCTTCTCTGCCATCCAAGGATCGGTGAATGTGAGTTAATAGCATAATTAAACAACTTTCAATTAAAATAAACGGAATAAAAAATATATCTACGAATTAGAATTTGATTATTTTAATTCAAAGAACGAAATAAACATTAATTTTATTAAGAATAGAAAAATTTTTGATGATAGAGAGAAGAAATTGATTCAATTTTCTCATAAATTTCTAAAACTATATTTCTAAATAAAATTTTAAATTTAAGAAATTTAATGAAGTTTTAAATTTTATAAATTTTTTATACATTTAGAAAATAATGTATATACGTGTAATTGTACACAGGAAGCTAAGCTTGTCCTCGCCGAAACACTAGTGGACAAAGGAGTCGGTTACGCGGCGGAGACAGGGATCTTCACCACGCATTGTCCAGGCCTCTACCAATTCAGCTTCGCCGGATACGGTAGCACGGACCTGCGACTGACATTGAAACGCAAACTGAACAAATCCGATAGCTGGAGACCGATTGTTAGCGCTGGTCAAGGCGGAGGAAGCAATCTCGTCTTGTTGGATGTCGAAGCCGGCGATCAACTTGCTGTTTTTGTTGAATCCGGAAAGATCACTGACGGAGCCAGCTTCTCGGGTCACCGTGTTTATAAAAGATAAGCTGGACCATTAAACAACAATCTTGGGCGAATTCAGGATATTGATCACCATTAGAGAAATTAATATGTTATAAACTAATATTGAGTCTAAAAAAATTCTTGTTATATCAAAGCTGAAATATTTAACGAAAAATTTCGGAATGCCATTTTCAGTTTAAAAAACTGTTGTTAAATAGAAAAAAACTGAAAAAATATAATTTGTTATACAGTCTTAAATTTTATAACTTATCTTTTAACTTTTGGTTAATAACATTTTAATTAAATCTTTTAAAATTATCAAATATTATCTGATTCTATTTTAAAACAATATCGTGCTCTTAACGAAATCGCCAGATTGTCATTAAATGCATTTAATAACATCTACAAAAAAAGAAAAAAGGATTGAAACGCTTTTGCAAAATCCCAGTTTTTTCTACAAACAAGAGCTTTCTTGTGTGCTGAAATAAAGTTCCTAATTCGTAGTTCTAAAACTTCTCGATGAACTTAACGTTCTGTGATAGCTCTTTTCTTCATTCGTCTAAAATTTCATTCATTTCATAATTTCTTTAAGTAACCACCACAAACTTCTCCGATTTCCAGCTTTCGCTTTGCATTTCTTCCGGTTCGCTTTCTAGCATTTTTCATTCACGTTAACTTTCCCCTCATTTCTTAATTCGTTTTCCTCGATATATCTTATCGCTTCCTTATTTTCTTCGCTATGATAATGCAATTAAGAATCGACTTTCTCTCTTCAACATTTGCGCCTTCCTCTTTCTCTATATTTCTTTGACTACATTTACATTTCTAATACTTTCTAATTTTTATCATTTCTTCTGTTTTTCTCTTCTGCTATCTTTCTTTTTCTTAGTTATTTCTACTCAGCTATGCCTCTGTATCTTTGCCTTCTTCGTCTTCTTTTATCATTTTATTGCCTTTATTAAAAAATTTCTATATTTCATCTTCATCTATCTCTTTTGTGCTTTCCTTTTTTATTCCTCATAGATATTTCTAGTGTCGATATTAAGCTTTCAATCTGTCATAAGCTTCACTTCTATTATTTCGGTATATTACGCCTTTATTATCTTTAAAAACTATACTATCTTTTTTCCTCTTATTTTAGCGGTGTCTTGACTTATCCTTTTTCTTTTATTTCTTCTTGGAATTTTCTGCACTATCTGGCGAATTTATCGAGAATTTCTATTTCTATTATCTTTAATTTTATTATTTCTATCACTGTTTTCTCTTTTAAACTTATTTTCTCGTTTATCATTATTCCTCGTTTCTTCATTTTCTTCTAGTCTTCTTCTTCTTCTAGAAAAAAGCAGATATACTATATCTTTCTTTCTAAACTTTCTTTGTCTTTTTCTTCCATCTCTTTATATCTTTCTTCTTATAATTTTGATATATTATTTCCTTCTATTTTCAATTCTATTTCCAATCTAGTCTATATACATTGCTTGTTCTATCTCTCTTTTCATCTTTATCTATCTATCTATCTATTCATTTAACTGTGTATCTACCTATCAATCTATCTATCTATCTTTTCGTTCTGTTTCTATTGTATATAATAAATATCATAATCACCTGTTATCACAGCAGTTACTTCGGAGAGAAGACTTGTAAAATTGGCAGAAAATGAAAAAGAGAAAAGAGAGATTACGGCAATGAAGCAGAAGAAGTACCGATTAACTAGGTAACAACGGAAAACGCGCGCGCGCGCGCGCATCTGCGACGAACAGTGCGAATTATTTTTCTGTAACTTTATTAAATTTACAAATATAAGAAACGTTAACGCGATGAATAAAGTTGTTCATGTATTTCTTATTACCAACAGCATTTCTCAACTGAAAGTCAATCATACTCCCCACACAGCACACTTTATCCTGAGGATATCCCAGAGTGATCCACATGTCCAATTGGACATAATGCGATCCCATGGAGATCCTACGGTTATTGAGATATCCCTCGGATATCTAGTGGATATCGCAATATCGCGTGCTGTGTGGGTCTTAATCCTAAAACTGACATCACACACAGACTTCTTTGGAAGGAACATGAAGAGATTTCTATAATATCATCAAATGTCCAGTTCGACTTTTCCGCTTTCTAATCCCTTGTAGTTTTCAAGCACAGGATACACCTCCTCTTCGAGGAACTCAACAACCTGCTCGGGTGCCCTACCGACGAAGGTCGATGGGTCCAGTAGAGTATTCAGTTGAGATAAAATTGGCGCGAAGTACGGATCTTTCCTGATCCTATCAACCAGATCGTTATCCAAGCCATGTTGCTTAACTTGCGCTCCGGCTTCTTGCGACAACACGCGAATTTTCTCGTGACAAACCTAAAAATAATGTATAAAATTATGCAGGATTTATTACCCAATATCTATAATATTCTTTAAACTAGTAAAGTTACAGAAAGTTATGTCTAACAATTAATTGATTGTAAAATGAAATTTGACTAAAAATCAAAATTTCACATTTTGATTGATTAAATTATTGATTAATTAAGTGAGAACTACTTATAATTCCATCCTTTAATGTCTAAATCTTCTCGTTAAAAACAATGGAAATTATTCTTAAAAATCTAATGAGGAGCATACTTGTCTATTGCCACCGGCTTTCACCATGGCCATGATCACATTCTCCGCGGACATGAAGGGCAACTCTTGTTCCACATGTCTAGCAATAACCTTGGGATAAACGACTAATCCCTCCGTGATGTTCTGGAGAGTCATCAGGATCGAGTCGGCCGACAGATAGGCTTCTGACAGAGCGAGCCGGCGATTCGCCGAGTCGTCTAAGGTTCGTTCCATCCACTGGGTCGCCGCGGTATGAAGGGCGTTATTTACAAGAACCATTAGGTGACGTGCTACGCTGCAACATCTCTCAGAGCGCATCGGGTTCCGCTTGTAGGGCATCGCGCTGGACCCTATTTGCGTGCTGTCGAAGGGCTCTTCGAGTTCCTTCATGTTAGCGAGAAGACGAATATCCGTACAAATCTAAAGAAATTAGAAAGGAAAAGATTAATTCGAGACGGAATGACTTTGTAATGGAATAAAAGATGGATGTTTAAAGATGGATCCCTTTAAAATCGTCATAATTGCGTGGCCATCACGTGGATGCAAGTGCATCAATCGGACTCACCTTGTGAACGGTCGCACCGAGTGAACTCAAAACGTTCAAACACTCGATGTCGACTTTTCTGCTGTAGGTCTGTCCGGTGACGGCGTAGTACTTCTCGAAGCCAGCCATTTTAGTCACGAGAGCGTCTAATCGCTTCACCTTTTCTGTATCGCCTGTTAACATAAATATTAGCAATTATTATATGAAACCTAAACATTCCAAATTACACGTCAGTTACGTTTACTACAATTTCTAGTTCATGTCTATCGTTATAATTGTTTTATCTTTCTCTTGAAATCCAAAGTCAAATCAAATTCTACAATTATTTTTAGAAACAAATTAGACCGCCTTTTACTTGAGATCATCTTAAAAAATCTCGACATTATGTTTCATAAGCCATTTTGCATATTTCTTTCAGGTAAAAATCAATGAATTGTAAATTAAGAAGCTAAATGGACTGACCGTTAAAAAGCTGAAGAAAAGACGCTTGGGTGCCGGTAGTGCCTTTAACTCCTCGGAATCTCAGATCATTCCTGGCGCGACGGATAGCTCTCTCGTCCATTAACAAGTCGTGTAACCACAACGTCGCCCTTTTGCCGACCGTCGTCAGTTGTGCGGGTTGAAGATGAGTGAAGCCCAAAGTAGGCAGATTGCGGTTCTCGTTAGCGAATTTCGCGAGGCGCTGGATTATGCTGGCCAGCTTTGGAAGCAGTATGTCGAAGCCTTGGCGAAGCACCAGGAGGTCCTTTAGGAGAGACAATACCAACAAATTAGATAACTCATCCGATCAGTTAAACCAAAACACACAAAAAGATCTAACGGTCTTTCAATCGATTATTAGAAACTAAAAATGTAATTATATCTTATTGCCAAGATAGATAAAAAAGTATATTTTTATGATAGTAGAGTTAACGGAAAATATATACCGTATTATCGCCCACATAGCAGCTGGTCGCACCAAGATGGATGATAGGCGCAGCCAGGGGACACTGTTCACCAAATACATGAACGTGCGCCATTACGTCGTGCTTCGTCGCCTTTTCTTCCTTGGCGACGGCTTCGAAGTCGATGTCGTCCACGTGAGCCTCCATTTCGGCGATCTGTTCCGGTTTGATCGCCAGGCCGAGCTCCTGAAAAATTGTTGGTAAACATTTCTGGGTGATACCATCTAGAAATCCGCACCGCTATTTCAATTGCGAAAATGAAGAACTATGACGCGATATAATTTTACGATGAGTCCGGTCTAAATTATCATTTAGATAAGATCGCGCATGTGCGGCTGTCCTCTACGGTTCTTATCCCCATTTCAACGTACTCTCTGTATCATCTGATTAGATAAAGAGGGCTTGGTTCTGCTTCAGAAGCATCCAAACCCCGACGTAAGTTTCACTTTGTTGCATACGTTTTCACGACGAGAGACGGGTGCCGAGAAGTCTGCAAGCATGGTGTCCCTGCAGACTATTGCGAGTATAGTGATCAAAGTGCTAAAGTTGGTGAGAAGATTGTATTTTGGTTTTCATATCGTAATCGTGAAAAGTGTATATCTATAGAGAGAAAGAGAGAGAGAGGGGGGAGGGAAAGAGAGAGAGAGAGAGAGGAAGAAAGAGGGAGAGATAATTCTACGGAATCTCATATCGTAATCGTGAAAAGTGTATATCTATAGAGAGAAAGAGAGAGAGGGGGGGGAGGGAAAGAGAGAGAGAGAGAGAGAGAGGAAGAAAGAGGGAGAGATAATTCTACGGAATCCCATAACGATGATATCTTCTTTAAACAATTTGGAATAAATTCTCAGTTTAATAAACGCAATATATAGAGTATTGAATAATTTGAAATCTCTCTAGGAATTTTCAGTAATTAATTTATAAATAAAATAATATTATTTTATTTTGTATTTAATTTTGAATGAATATTTCTTTAACCGAATTTTATCTCAAGATTTATTTGCAAACATTCATCAAATTATTAATCAGATATTCATCAAAAGAAATAATTTATCAAACCAAGCAATCAATAAACTTCGGTAAGCTTCACGATCAGTTCACCAAATTTTTTCTTAGCTATATAAATTGTAAAAGTGCGTATTTTTTTCTTGTGATGTGTACATACGCAGAAATAATAGTTTGAGATTAATCGGATACAATAAAATATTAAAGAGAGTGGTACAATACGAACGATGTAATAAAACTTCGGTATAGGAAACTACGCTCAATCTGATGCATACCATATCATATTTAGTAAATTGTTTAATTAACACGGTCAATAAATTCAATTGCGGATGATCATGAAAAGGCGTAGACCGAAAAATCATCATCATGTATACACTCATTCAAGGGACATTCTTACGAGACGTGTGAATCATTTCTACTGCCCTTATCGGCTTGCGATAACGTACGTTGTTTAGCAAGCGATACGCTATGTTGCCGTCGCTTTTAGTGCAGGGAACTACGGGTGCCCCAGAAAACCTCTATGATAATAATAAAACTCTATCGTATCTTGAAACCGTTTTTTTAAGATCAATTCTTTCGTAAAACTTTAAACTTTCAGCATTAATCTTTCGGTCTCAAAATAAAAAAATTTTTTGTTCACATAAATATAAAATTGCGCTCACATAAAAAATGACGCCCATTTATCTTTCTATAACTTAATTTACCTAAACATTTATTCGAGTGCTTCTAGTGTTCAAAAATATTTATTCTTTTTATGTAGTGCTGAAAAATGTTATATATATGCAGAAAAGAAAATTTATTTTAAACTTGGACAATGTTACTTGACTATCATTATATAAGTTCCTGGGGCATTCCACATACCTACTTGTAGATACCAAAGCAAAATGTTGGCAGTCTGCCGGCAGATTCGAAAATATTGTGGCAGATTAGTTATTAACTGCGTTTGCATTAAAGGGAGTGTATAAAAGATTTGGTCAAATTAAAGGCAAAATTTGCAAATTTATTTCCAGAAAAGGAATAAATAGACACAGTACTCCGTTTATGTGTTACTACTATATTTGAGATGTAAAAAATTAATATATAATGTAAAACTTACTAAAAATATAAGAATTTTTTGACAGGCAAGAAAATAGCATTTTTCAAAAGTTTTGTCGGGATTACCCGAAAACTAAGATACAGTAGCGCTCAAAAGTCTTTTAACAATTAGTTTTTATGCGTTACTTTGTAAACAGGGCTATTACGTTGTTTATGTAATATTTATTAATATTTGCTAAGATATATTTTTGTTATAAACATATGTGTTATTATATGCAAAGATTATATTATAAAGTTTAATATATATGTATAGTATTGTATTAATAAAGTAATTCACAGAATACTATTTGTCAAAAGACTTTTGAGCGCTACTGTAGATATCGACTTGAGTTTTACAAGATTTATTCACAAAATGGCAGATTCTGCTCGGTTTCTGCAGTTACTTTGCTATCATATTCTATTGGTAGTTTCTGTTATATTTCTGCTGGCATTCTGCCGATAAAATTTGTAACAGGCATTTTGCAACATTTGTTTATAATAGATTTAGCTATCTGTGTGTCGTATGAATTTTTAAAATTTGCCTGTTTGCTGCAGGTTCTCAACCTCATTATACTGATCCTGTACCGTACAGGATACGGTGGCGAGTTTCTAGGCGTGGGTGGAACTTGGAACTTAAATGAGGACAAAAATCCTGATGCCGAAATTGTCGCCTCCGGCGTCTTCGTCGGATTCTTCATCTACACGAGCGTCGTCCTTGTCAGTTATTGCTTTGGGAATACCGACCATAAAAGAACCCTTGTTGTAAGTGTTTAACATAGTAAAAACGAATAGTATTGCATCACGTTTCGCAAGATGACATGCAAAGATTTAGATTTAAAACATGTCAGAAGCAGTGTCCTTTTCGTAACTTATAGAGTCTCTAATAAATATCAAACGCAATTTCTTCTTTATCCAAAAGGATCGAGATAATGTTAAATTACAAAGAGTCAATAATTTTAGAAGATCTTAAAACAATTTAATTAAAACGCATTATCTTTTTTCAAGGAAATCATCATGAATTTCGTCGGGACTTTCATGTTTGTGGCCGTGGGTGGAACAGCTCTGCATTACTGGCATGGTTATCAACCTGAGCAGAAGTTCATATATGATGCGCCAGAGAGGCAGGTAAGTCGAATCCCTAATTTATAAGGTATCACAAAAACCCATTAATAAATTAAAAGCGTAAGTTTCTAGACAATTATAATAAATGTACATTTTTCCATAGCTATTTATTAGAAAAATAAATTTACTGAAATGTATTTCATAAAATACGTACAAAACATGTCCTATTTTAAGTTTTTCACTGAAATCAGTGATTAATTATGTGATACCAAAAAAATTCCATAATTTCAGATCGGTTTGGCCGTGGGCTCGTTGTGCGTGTTAGAAGGCGCAGCGTACCTGATGGACTTAATATTAAGCTTTCTCCATTACGCTAAGGAGGAATTATATCAATAGAATTAATAGAAGGGAAAGTATTACAAGATAACATCGTTTTGACAGCGACAATATTTACATAAACTTCCGTCTCATTCCATCAACACGTCGCCTCATGTTATAACTAACAATACATACCACGTAAAAGTTTCATATATTAAACTTTATTACGATTAGATCATGTCCAATGTCTCTGGATATATTGTTAGTCATGTTTCTGCACAGAAGTTTCTCTCTTCGTAGAAAACGCAAGTAACCTTGTCCTTCTTTGAAGAGAGACAAAGTTTACTCGTTGCACGTTTTTATACATATATTTATTCATACAAAGATATACTTCCCACAGAAAACACATGTAACGTATACGAAATAAAATTTATTAGAAAATTTGTAATAAATCGTCTTAGAATATATTTCGAACATACTTAAATCTTCGCTCTAACGATATTCCTCACTTATTGTCATTCGTGTCTCAGTATCGTCTTATAAATGAACATTTGGCGACTTTTTAAAAAGAAAGTTAGTATTTTTAGGTATCTGCGACGCCTATGAAAATTTATTTCTCCTTGACATGTCTGGTATTTTTTTCCGCGTCTGACGACCGATAGTACGTATCGGGCAATGATTATGCACGTGTCCCCTTTATTTAACGACGCTCAGTCGTTGAAACTAAAGAAATGCGAAGGAAGAACGTAGAAAGTGTGACTAAAAATATGACTCATACGGCCCTTTTCGAAACGAACGACTCCGTAACGTTCCACCGGATGATTTCATCATGGGCCCTTTAAGATCCCGTCGTGCGCACCAATTAATCTACTTGACCTGGCAGTCGTCGCGGATGACCGGCGCGATTACACACCCACCCACGAGCCGGACTCGTAATCACGTTAATTGCGGAGGTCACGCCTAATTTGACTAAGTTGTATAAACCTAGTATATAACAGGATAAATATCCCTGGATAAGTATAAATTACTTAGTGAGGAGAGAAAAGGAGAGAAAAAGGTGCTTAAAGCCAACCTACATTTGAATATCTTTTTTCCTTCATATTATCCTCTGAAATTATGCTCCAGATAATTGCCGGACATAATCAGAACTGAACGTAATTATACGTTTTACACATTTTGAGCAAAAGTTTGCAATGTGATATGTCGAGTAGATGGAATATGTTAAATTATATAAACAAGTATAAAAATCCAACAATTTATAACAAAAACCACAGAAGAGATTTGTTTCTACACTACTGGCCAATATTTAAATTAATATATCGCGAATCGCGACGTTTTTCGACCATGGATTTTGGTCCTCCTAAAGTGAATGAAAGATTAAAATCCACGATCGAAAAACGTTGCGATTCGCGATATATTAATTTAAATATTGGCCAGTAGTGTCGAAACTTCGAAACAAATCTCTTCTGTAATTTATTATTCACTGGCAAAGAATATTCCATCTCTTGTTTGTTTATAACAGAAATATACACGAATGATTTTTACACTTGATGTAATTTTTAGTTCTTTTAGCGCATATAAAACAGAATTTTTTATTTAATCTGTCAGAATTTTTCTGCTATCCTGCGAATCTTTAATGATGTTATTATGATTTTTCTTGAATTTTTTATTTTTATTACTGTGTATTCTAGAATTTTTTATTTTTATTACTGAAAACGGAATAAAAGACGATCGAATCTAAGACATAAGTATGTCTATAAACTTCTTCCCTCTCTCCCGGATTGCATATGCCGTTGCCATTCTTATGTCTAAAGAACAAGTCAATACAATGAAAAAATAACATTTTGCGTATTGTCGGCAGACATATTGCTACCTAAGCATTTGTATCACCGTCGAAAGTAATTGCAACCGCATACGCTTCGTGAATGTTTCATTGAGGACGAGTTGACATAGATACCCAGTAATCGCGATATACGGAAAGTAAAAGATTGCGGCGAACTCGTCGTACAACGTGTGGATCGATATCACAATGATTCGTTTCTGGTTAGACAGATATAGCCTACAAAAGCTACAAGTTGAAGTCATGTATTCTCTTTGTAATAACCTATTTTTTTACACACAATGCAATAGTCGAAAAAGAAGTCAATTTGCAAAAGTGTGAGAGAAGTGTTGCGAGAGTGCTGTGAATGGTTTCAATTCTAAACGAAGAGTACATCGATTTAAATCAATTCTAAATTAATTACTTTCTTTAAAAATTCAATTTTTAATTAATTACTTCCTTTAAATTTCAATTTTAAATTAATATTACTTCACTTTATCTTTATTCTTGAGATAATAATACAATCTTTTAATTCGGTTAATTTTTCATACACAAAACGTTATAACGTTAAAACGTGACGATAAAATAATGTACTGATATATAAGAATCACGATTAATGAAATAATTCATTCGTCGAATTAATTAAAGTTTGATGTTATTAAACATAATAATATTAACATTCCCTTATCACTATGCAACTATACTATTCCGTACACTGAGAAAATAAAGCTGTTGCTCCAATTAAAGTGTTATCACGGGGTGCCAAAAACATAAGTAGTTCATTCAATTGTATTATTAATAGACCCAATATTTGGATTATTAAAACAATGATTGAATTATTGGTTCAAAAATGCAGACATTGGGTCTAATAATAATACAATTGAATGAACTACTTTATGTTATTGGCACCCCGTGATAACACTTTAATCGAAGCAACAGCTTTTTTTCTCAGTGTACAATCTCAGATTCTATTTATCGCGCTTCGAATTAAGAGTCTATCAATTATAATCCAGCAGAATGTTTAGTAATCCAGAATGTTTAGTAATCTCGCGAGTTAAAAATAACCGCGTCGCCATAATTACGCGCGGCGGTAATAAGCGCGCGTTCGCGTGTAATGCGATAGCGAGCCTTTTCGATACGCACGCCAGGCCGCGGATTTACGACGTGTCCTTGCACCACTGCAACGTCAAAATAACGTCATGAAATAGGATCGAGTGCGTTTCCAGCGAAGGAAGTCGCTCTCGCGGAAATTCATTGTGAATTTTATAACTCCCGCTGCATTTGCTGCTGCATTTGCATTCGCGTGCAGCAGCTTTTCGATAGTAGCACGAGAGTATGGTCAATTAAGTGGAGTAAAAAAATGTACAGCGAGGCTAAACTATTAAAAATCAAAAGTATTAATAAAGAAATTAGAATTATAAAGGATCTCAATATTAAATAATAAATGAATCTTCATAAAACGGGCAACTGAGAGTAAAACGTCTTTCATTAAACTCAGTTATTGTATCTTAACGACAAGCTTTTATTTTATTAATTGATACATTAATTTAGTTTTTTTCTCTGTAATTTATTGTAATTTTTAAAAAAAGTTTCACATGTGATTTCGTTTCTTGGTTACATTGGGCGAGTGAGAAAAATTGTTACTTCCTCTTTTTACGTTAAGAGTTTGTTGGAAGAATATAGTACCCTCTAAAAATTGACAAGTTCTTGTCTAATATAAACCTTCAAAACTATAATTTTTTTATTCAGTTCAACAACTAGTAGAGGATGCACCTTCTAATTATTAGGAATTAGAAGGTCTCGCCAAGAACACGAAACTGCAGAACATCACTTCAATATAAATGTCTAATATCGCTGAAGAATGGTTTGAAATGAAGGCGAAACGTTTGATTCCCTGATGGATGTAATCAGGAAGTAAATGTATTCTACACTAAGGAATAAATTCATTGCGCACGAATTACCGCGCCGTTTTACTCTCACACTGTAAATCTAAGCATGTTATTTTAGCTGAAGCTTTTCTTACGCATTTCTTGCCGTTTTAAATCATGCCATTTAACACGTTTAAGCGTGTTAATTTTTAATTTAATACGATTAAACATGTTAAATGACGTAACCAAAAACGGTAAAAAACATGTAAAAAGAGCTTCAGTCAAATGTGTCATTTTTAAATGTTTATGCGTGTAAAAATAACACGCTTAGATTGACAGTGCAGTTGCCCCCTTTGTGAAGATTCATTTAGAAGTATTAACATTAAGAATATTTCGAAAATCGGAAGAAGAGTTCTGGAACAGAAGATTGTTTAAGTAACGAGCAAAGATACGAAGAGCGATTATTTCGTGTTCCGTTTCTTCCAGCTTCCGTTTGCCACGAATTCGCTGATATTTCGTTAAAAATCAAATTATTATATGACTAAAGAGCCTGTTCTTCTTCTCGTGTTAAACTTCTTTATTTCCTTTTTCGTGATTAAATCGGCTTGCAGGAAGCTATAATAGAACGAAAATTCCTCAATGCGTGTCTGACTTATGATGCACCGTCATTACGCACATTCAATCGGTGACGTAACAGGGCGTGCACGACAAGAAAATATTTCGCGCGTGTCCGTGACACATTGTCGGTACAGAACAAATATTTAGACAGACAAAAACGCGGCCGGAAGCCTGGCGATGTCAAACGCTGCCATGCGTGAAAGAGCCCGACCTCGTTGCGTTTCTTGTCGAATAGCGCCTTAGGAAAGGTGTGACATTTTTTTTAAATGTTATCATTTTGTAATGAAGCTCGGCGTTAATACCGATGCAAGCTGAGAGAGGAGAAAGGATCTCCCGCGATGCAAAGCGACAATATCTTTGCCGAAAGTCGCCGGTGATCCGCGGCGCGAAATGCGCGAAGGCTAAGCTCTGGCGAGTGGCGGTGGCTAGTATATCGAAACGTCGATTTCCATCGGCGCCGCACGCCCAAGGCGCGTACGACCTGCTCGTAAACGTGGGACTCGTGCAAAGCCGCGTACTTCGCCTGCGCGGGGAAGTAGTAAGCTCGTAAAGTGTCGCGTTATACGCCGCACGTTCTCTGCGTTTCAGTTCGAGCTGCACCGCTGCACGGCGCGGCCACGTTCCTCCACGACGCACGCGTAATTCGTAGCAGCGCGCGTTAAACTCGCCTCCGGCAGTCGGCCGCGTTCGCGAAGAGTGCGAGAAGTCTTCGAACTGGTAATAGAAGTAAAGTAAAGGAAGAAAATAACGGGACGCTCCCGCGACAATCCCTCACGATCCGGTATCCTTCGCTTCACGCGCTCGTAGCGTTTTTCTCATAGCAAACTCTGGAGAGCGGACACTCGAAGTCGCGGTGGTACATCGAAGTGAAATCGCGGGTCTCGCTGGCGAAGCGATAGGTGACGGTACACGTGGACGGAGCGCGTGTCAGGTGAATCAATGGACGGAGTATTTGTTATTCAGCGTGCTGCTCGAGGCCTATTTAGATACAACGAGTTTCAGCCGCGGCGCGGCGGCCACGACTCGTGACGTAACTCCATATTCATTCCCATAAAAAAAAATAGACAAGTGGAATCCATTCCGAAGTTACGAAACATGTCGTAAAAGGAACGAAACATGTCGTAAAAGGAACGAATGTGCCGTATTAATGTTGCATTCTGTTCCTTGTTGTAACAGAAGTTGCGGTTAATTTAAAAGAGATTCTTCCTTAATCTGGATTTAGACGAGTCGAGATCAAAGAAAAGTTCGATTCTCAATTCTTTTTTCGTACATCCGCGAAGCTTGAAGCTATTGACTAGAAATATATATAACAGAAGTTATGATTAATTTTAAAAAATTCTTAAATTGAATTTAAACGAATCAAGATCAAAGAAAAATTTAATTCTTAATTTTTCTTTTGTACAACTGTGATTGAAGCTTATATATATATACATATAATGTTATTTTATATGTACATAGCTTTGTTTATTTCTGCCGCAAATCGTCACTTAATTATTATTATTTTAATTAATAATATTAGCGTTAGATATCACATAGCTTCAATGATTTAAATATAATTTACGACGTTTTTGGCCAGGGAAAATTGACCCGGAATGAAGGGAAAACGCAATGAAATATGTTATCGTCTGAATAATCCGTTCTATACTCTTTTATTTGAGTCGTATATACACCTCGAGTTCAACCCTCCGATTTATGTACGTGCGGCTCCCCTACGGGCGATGTCTATCGCGTTTCTCGTTTTAGGGTCGCTAAGACCGAGGGAGAGGTGGCACGCACAAGCAAGAAAGAATCGATCGTCACCAAATCGAACTGGAAAAATCCTTCAAACTGGGCGACGGAAAAGGAAAACATCGAAGGGTGAGAATGGCGGACGAACCCCAGGAAAGTCAACAGCCGACTACCAAAAGGCACAAAGTTCTAAGTCATCTACCCATCGCTATCAAAGTGCTTGAAGTGGCGAGTACCTTTTTAATTTAATCTAATAAAATATAGCGTAGATTATAGCGCATTTCGTTATCCCGTTGTCGAGTTCTTCTTTTCGCGCGAAATTTCAAGAAATACGATGCAATATCGATTTAATAAGCGGATGCGATTTAAATCGCATTCCTCGACGAGCTTTCTGTACTTTGATTCTTGGCTTCTTGTTTTGCATCCCAAGCAATTCTTGATCTGCATAACTTGACATAACTATAATTATTGATCAAGAATAGCTTGGGATGCAAAACAAGATCAAGAATAGCTTGCGATGCAAAACAAGAAACCAAGAGAATCAAAAAAAGTATATAAAAAATATATATATTTCCAATTGGAAAATATATTTTCCAATATCTTCATTGGCTATGCATCGCGTGTGACCTACATATTATTCTTCATTTTTTCGATCTTCGTGCACGCGCGTCCAATGCAGATAGCATTAAATATAATTTTTTAATACAACAACGCATTTTATGTTTTGATGCAGATACTGTCCATTTTTGCAATCGGTTTAGCGGTCGATCCGATGAACTCGTTCCAACGCATTTTCAGCAGTAGACCGCGATTCAAGCTGGACGATGCAGCTACTATCTACGTCACGGTCGCCGGCTATATTCTCATCAATACGCTCTTCATCATCAGCCACATGCTGGGTGATCGCGTGCCGAAAAGAACAGTAATACCTTTCCTCTATAAGACACATTAATTTAAATAACGTTTATTTCTCAAACTTCTGCCCCTCACCCTTGTGGTGCATTTGCCATTCGTGGCCTCCTCATGAGGAAGAAACTAGTGTTTATATTCTGCGCATCCTCGCTGACACGCAGGGTATAAGAGTAAAAGACTATAAGATGATTCCAAGGATGGTCTTTACAATTCTAAATATTTCAACATTTTTGATAAGAAAAGCGAAGATCGATCTCGAATTAATTACGGAATTTTTATAAGTAAAATTTGAAATAAGATTGACTCAACGTCCGTTTCATGTCGAATATTTTTTTTCCTTTATAAAGAATAATTTTTACCGAAATAAGTATCAAGAGAGAAATATATGTGGCATGGACATTACCGCTCAAAAGTATTTGCTCACTTTGTCTTCCTTAATTAAATGATAGAAATTCAAAAGAATTAATGAACAATTTTAAGAATGGACGTTGAATGTAATAATAATGTTTAATAGATCAAAATTTTTCATTCTACATCTATAAAGAGAATATAACAGAATTAGAATAGAAATTAAACATTTAAAAAATTAAGAAATTAGAGTAGGCAAATATTTTTCAGCGGTAGTGTATCGATCATATTTTTTGAGAAATATCCTTTTGTCGATTTTCTGCAAGCATTACTGTAAACGAATGTCCTCGTTATATTATGTCCACAGCGGAGAACGCCATAGGCCGCGACTAGATACGCCTAGTTCATTTGTACAGCTGAGTCATTACGGCGATAGCGACGGCGTATGCGTTAATTAGCGGACGCATCAAGGCCTCGTTGCGCGAGGCACGCTACAGTTCGAACGTCGTTTTACGCGCCGTTTAAGAATGTGTCGCCGAATGAAAATCGCGCGACGCGAGACACATTTGCGCAGATACTCGCTCGTGAATCATTAAAAACTTTTCAACTGTGCAAATCTCGCTACGCGCGCCGACGTATCGTATTACGAGGCATGCATAATCGATGGCACTTGCGGCCGTTATCTTGACAAACAACGGAAAAATATCTCGGCTTCGTAACAGCAGACACGAAGATGTAAATAATAACAAGCTTCTCTGCGCGTGATACGATTTCGAATGAATGATCAAATCGCGACGTTGTAAAAATTAATAAATTATGTTACGACGCATTACGTACATTTCCATCAATGTAGATTAATTTTAATCTTAAGAGATTAAAGTTAATCTACATTGGTGGAAACCCATACAGCACAAAACATTACAGCAACATTGCAGTAACATTGCAACATTGCCGAAATGTTGCTGCAATGTTCTGTGCTGTATGGGAATGGTAATGTAAGCCTATTTGAGCGAGAAACGTTTACGTCAGTCCCTTAAACGTTGTACGTGAAAAGTAATATCTTTTCCTGAGTTTAAGTGACTATGATAAAGTTTCTTACTGAAAAGTTACTGAAATAAAGTTTCCTAAATGTCGAGAGAATCGTCAGGATTTGTCACTAATCACGAAATTGAGCTTTAAGAGACATGCTGGCGCATCTGCGTGCGTTCTCCGGTTTGTTTCCGCCGGTAATTAAAAATTAAACATAGAGTCGCGAGAGTTTTTCATCACGCTAACGTCAAAGGCCGTGCATTTAATTCATGATTAATTGACTGTTACAGTTGTTGATGTTTGCGAGCGTAGGCGCGTTCATGCACGTGGTGGCCGGAAGCTTGATGGTCCATAATTGGCGCCAGATGAACGGTCCTCACTATTACGTGCACAACAATGAGGTTCATCCCAGCAAGCAGTACATGGACATGCTTGTATCAGCGGCCGTGTTTACATTCGTCAACGCAGCGGTATTTGTCGCGGAAATTATCGCCGTTATAAGATATGCGTGAATACGCGCGTTTTCGCAAGAAAGTCCGTTGATCCAAGCGAGCCGAAGGACTCGCAAATGTATCACCAAAGCTATGGATAGTCCGTTTCAAAAAAGAAGAAAAAAAGATCTTAATGTTTTAACGTTTATTATAAGCAGTTTCACCAAGCTTTTTAAAATTTATATCGACGATTCAATATTTTATGAATTAAAAGAGATTTGAGAAATTTAAAATAAAATAAGATTGCGTTTATTGAATCGTCATGATTTTAATATTATTTGCTTCGAGGAAAGACATGTAGTGAATCGAATTGTAAAATCTTTTAAAAGTTTTAATTTTGTAAAATTATCGAACACAAAAACACAGTATACATATAAAGTCATATTAGAAAATAGAAATAGTAATAATATTATATAATATTTGTTATCACAGTAGTAGCATGTAAGGCCGTGTATATGCGTGTAATTATCGTTAGGAAAGATTTAGCAATTAGCGAAGTTAGTATGGTTACAGTAATTATTTAGTAACGAGACCAAACGCGAAATTGCAATCTTCGCGCATGACAGCCGCGATTACCGAAATATTCTTTGCTATTCGGATAAAGTATCCATTCGCGTACAAATCCGTCCATTTTTGTACCTAAAGCGTTTATTTCTACAAAAGATGTTACAATAAATAAATTGCAAGCTATTTTTAAGTAGAATGAAAAAGATCTCTTTATATTGACATTACATCTTAATTTATCTGTTTTTCCGTATTCATCTTTCTACATGAAAGCTATGTCTACTATTTATCAGGTTGCAACTGACAAATTCAAAATTTGCAGCAACATTAGGCGCGTTCAGCAGACACAACTGTTGAGTTCGTCTTATCAACACTCTGCGTTGATTGGTTGGTTCTAAAAGTAAGAGCCAATCACGTTCGATTGCTACTGAGCGGCTTGGTCTGCTGAACGCGACCATTGATAATGCACATGCGAAATCTATTCATTAAAGTTTCATGCTCTATATGTATTTTCTTTTTTATCTAATGCTTGTATTTTGTATAAAAATAAAATTAATATAAGGATGTGAAAATTAAAGCGTTTATTGAACATTTATCTCATTTCATCAAATATGAAATTTCATCAATTATTTTTTAATGCCCTGAATGTTTCTTTTTACATGTAAACGGTGTAAGAGATTGATAAAATCGAAGTACAAAATATCGTATATTTGTAATAAAATTTGTAAAAATGTTTTAAAATAAAAGAAAGGATATAAAAAAATTTAGTGAAATGAGTAAAGCATAAATTTATGTCATATTCTTTCTCTATGCTTTTCTTGAACAAATTGTAAATCCATAAATAAAAATATAGAAAACAAACGGACACGAAGTTAGTCATTTTATGGCATGACAATAATTTCAATCGAGGAAACAAAAAAAATGCAACATGTCCTTGTAAATGTCAAAAAGTTTTAAATAGAATTTTTCACGTGTGCGTGTGTTAGCATTCGTTTTACGTTGTTATATAATGTTATATGTTATGATATTACTACCTTAAATGTAAAGGATAAAATAGTAAAAGGCAAAACGGGAAATAACAATACGGTAAGGATAAAAAGCCGAAGATAAATATGCATTTGGATCGACAGATGTTGCAGCACAAAACAAGCAGATGCGTATCGACAATAATCAAGCCGCTGAGAATATTTCAATTCGTGCGTATTGGACACTTTGTTATTCCATTTGATTACACTTTAATATCCGAAAAAATTTGGAATTAGAATGAACCGATAATCTCTTTCGTCGCACTATATAAAATTTTTCCTCGAGACAGTTTGCGGTGCTGCTATTGTTCGTATTTACGATCTACATGATCGTTATGGATCCTATGCCGATGAGCGCTCTTGTCTGCATCCTCTTGATTGTCCTGTCAGGCGTATACGTTTTCGTCTTAGCCGTCGAGTTGATCAGCCACTTTGCCGGGGGCGCCTTACACATTATTCCGGTAATTTACGCCGCACTGTGCTCATTACTGTTCAGTAAAATTAGTCACGTGAAAAAACACCGCAATTTGATACATTTAACATTTTAAGCCTCATTCAAGAACGCAAATCATTTATCAGTGATAAATTAACAAATTTAAAAAAATTATTGCACGCATTATTAATAAAACATTGAAGTACTTTCCTAATTTCATTGAAAGAATATTAATTACGAGTATAAATATTTTTCTGTATAAATTATTACAGATGGTTGTGTTTTCCTTACTTGGCCTCTTATTTTTTGGGGTAGCCGGCGTTCTATTAATATTTAGCACCTATACACAGCTTGTGGTGCAAATAATAGTGATGATACTGTGTCTGCTGGCAGCGTTGTTCTTTTTGATTGACATCACGATGGTACTCGCGTGAGTCTCGACCTTAAATCTTCGAGGCAGAGACGGGCAGATTTAATCGAATAGAATTATAAAATAATAAAAATATACGTTTCTAGATTTTGGAAAAGAAGATGCTCAGTCTGTAAACGATGTTGCAATAACAGCACAGGAGAACTTTTAATACACAAAGACGAAGAACCGACTGCACCAGAAAGAGAAGTGAGTACTTGCGAAGAAAGGCTCCAGCAAATGCAAAAGTGTTGTGGTCTGTGGGATTAGAGCGTTTAATTCTATAGAGATTCATGATTTAAATTTATCAAAATTTAATTAAATTAATAGCAATTTTTTATTAAATCAATAAAAATTATTTTATATTTAATTATTAAATTTAATTAATCTAATTTAATTAATTCACATTATTTATACATTATTTTTATATTATTTAATTTAATTTAATCATTCTGTTTTCGCGTATAAGCACTAAGAAATAATTTAATTTCTTAGAAGTAACGACCCATACACAGCACAGAACATTGCAGCAACATTGCAGTAACATTGCAATATTGCCGAAATGTTAGTGCAATGTTCTGTGCTGTATAGGGATTCTCGCACATCGAATAAACTTATTTGAATTTCGCAATATCATAAATTAAAGATCACTGTTTTAAAGATGTATGTCAGACCTTCAAAAATAACAGCATTACCATAATATTTTGCTAAGATGTTAATAATGTATTTCATTCCTTGAAGTCAATTTACCGTATCGTTTTCAAAAAAATTATTATTATAACGACGTAAGACGTAATATAGCCGCCTTACGTCAGATTTTCAAAGATAACAGCATTGTCATAATATTTTGCTAAGATGTTTAATAATGTATTTCGTTCCTACATATGAAATTTGAAGTCAATTTACCGTATCGTTTTCAAGAAAATTATTCTGTCTGTAAGACGTCTATATTACGTCTTACAGACGTTATAATAATAACTTTCTTGAAAACGATACGGTAAATTGACTTTAAATTTCATATGTAGGAACGAAATACATTATTAAACATCTTAACAAAATATTATGGCAATGCTGTTACTTTTGAAAGTCTGACATACTACCTTAATTCATATCTCTCGAGTGTAAACGTAGATGATGAAGCACGATGTAACGACCAGTCTAAGCGATGTCAGAGTGCCTCGCGAACTGGAGGGTGTCGCATTGCCCGATCACTGTTACCGCAAAGTCGAGTACCCTAGACGGCGAGAATATGTCGATTGTCCTACCTGCGTGCCATCGTTATGCAATCTCGGCGTCGCCCAAACTCAGACAGAACCGAAAAGAGTGTCTATCGTGGAGAGTCAAGTGAGTCGGAGCGAGTCAAGTAATTTTAGCGTTAAACGCAACTGTCGCCAATAGACTTTTTATTTTACTCGAAAACAAATCTCCCCTGCAAAGGGAAGATTTTTAATTAAGAAAAAAAGATTTTTCGTTAATTTACTTTGTATTATCATGATTTGTCGGAGAGAAACCTCCTACGTATGTTGTCTACCGTCTCTTATAAATTCGTACGCACACGTTTTCGGACGAAATCAGACTCCGAGCGCGGTCACGAAGGAGACACCGATGCAGACGTTGAGCAAATGCGAGTTATGTCATCAACAAATCCAACTCCCCCTCGCGCCCCCCGTAGTCGAAGGAGCTGTCGTACCTACTACGCATTGTTTCCAACATCCGTCACAATGGAGTTACCCCGCCATCGTGCAGTTCCTTCGCGGAGGGGTCAGCGCGGCCAGCCCGGGTCAACCGTGTTGCTCTGGGTAACTTTCTAATTTTTATATCTGGGAAATCTAGAAAATGACACGATTTCTCCCGCAGATGCAAATGCATGCCGAGCACGGGACAGACGCAACAGCAGCAACAACAGCAACAGCAATTAACGCAAGAACGTACGAGATCGCTGATGCAAACAGCGAACTCGAACCCTAGCAAAACGTTGACGAGTGAGACAACACAGCAGGTTGCGAGTAAATCTGATATCATATGGAATAGTGTGAAATCCTTATTGTTCAGAGTCAGAGATCGGTCAAAAATTGTGCGCTTCAAATGATTTTTTTCAGTGGCCACTTGTCCCGTCAGTGATTTCCAGCCTGGTTTTATTCTGATCTGTCTCGTTCGCAATAATTCTGATCTGACTTTGAAATCTCGCGTGAGAACGCATGATTTATCGCTATCATTTACAAATAATAATTCTCGCCTAAAGGTACTGGAAACGGGAATAACGACAACGTTACGAGATTGACGACAGCGCAAACCATTCCCACATACACCGTCGCTTCATTTTATGGACCGGAGAAGAGAATTAAAACCGTACCAAATCTTGTGTGCGTGAATAATCTTTGAAGACAATTATTCTACATCCTGAGGATATTTAACCTTTCTACAAAAGAGAGATCCTTAAGACTTTTGACATTCTTCTAATACTTTCAATGAAATTCTTTCCATCTTCTAGATAATCTCTAAAAAAAATTATAGACTGTCTTTCAACAGAGAGAAAGAGGGAAAGAGAGAAAGAAGGGGGAGAGAGAGAGAGAGAGAGAGAGAGAGAGAGAGAATTTAATTTAAAATTAAATAATTTCTGTTATTTGAATTTTTAAAAATTCATGATGTTACACATTAAAATAAAACTACAAAAGATATACGTAACAGTTATTTCAATCTAAAAAAATTGAAAACTACAATTTATGTTAATATCTGATTCATTTTAGCTACAAGCGAAAAGTGGATGCAACAGAGATAAAAGAAGATGCAAAACCGACAAACAAGGACATCGATCGGCAGTTCGCGGAAGAAACAGTCATGAAGCTTGCGAAAACCAAAGGGCCCGAAATAGTTGGAGATATAATCAATGTAAAGAAAAGAAGAAATAAAGATAGCACAGAAGAAAGCGAAGAAGAGAAGACAATCGGAGGAGACGTAAAGAACGAAAGAAGTAAAGGAGGAGGAGAACACTGCGCTAGAATCTATCAAGAATTTATGCGCACGAGGGAACAAGAAAGCATAACAAACTTGGAGGAGTCGTCGACGCACATGCAAATGTAGGCGTATCATTTTGCACAACGCGATACGATAATCGATTCGGCCATGCGTCTCATACATGCATAGTTAGATCGATTGTCATTGCATGGTCTGATGAAACGAATGATGCAATATACGGGAAATGATCGTTTCAGGAGCGGAACGTTAATTACGCCGACGAACAATAGGACGAAACCTCGAGCATTGTTGCACTTAAAGTCGAACAAAGTGGATCCAATCAAGGACGCGTAAGCAAACCGACAGCTCTCACAAACAATTTCGACGTGAGCTTATAATTTACGAACTTTACTTGTTTACTTAGAAATGTTTCCGACGAAGATTGCATCCCTGAAAAGATAACATCGAGGATGACACTTGATAATCAGGCTGCTCAAAGAGTATAAAACGTTTCCGTTATTAAATTATCGATTATATGATTGTCAAGTCCTGGAAAGTAAATTCCAGGGAACAATGCGTCTCAATCTTTATTCCTATTCTAGAACGAACATTCAGCAAGGACTGGATCACCGAATCTTATAATCGACCATCAGATGAACAATGCTTGTTCGCTCTGCAGGCGACAGAAGGTAACTTTAGGATAGTGATTAATATTATATAACTCTTTATTTTCTGAAAATCAAAATATATCTGAAAATTTCTCGGATCCTCGCTTCATATTATCTCAACCGCATGCTTTTCAGAGCTTAACGCCAACCTCAGACAATTCCAGATGCTACGTCGTCTTCAAGGACAGAAAGGGGAGATACTTCTGCGAATTTTGCGCCCCACAGGACAGTAAAAAAGTAAACGGCCTGTATTCTTATTAAGAATTGATTAAACATACGTATATATGCGCGTGCTTGCCCGCTATAAAATAGATCATTTCACCTTCGGCTGAAAATAATCATTTTGTGATTTTTTTTTCGGTTGAAACAAATTTGTTGCAACTTGCTAAAGACTATATTTTTTATGGCCAGATTGAAAATGGAAAAAACAAATTTTTATAAAATTAAATTAATTGATTCGTTAACAAAAAATATTTAATGGCTTCAGATAACGAGCAGGCTCGAAGGCACGGATTTAAGAAAGCTACAGTGTGCCAATTGTCGATTGCATCTTCGAGGTCGAGGCGTCAGAACTGTAAGTGTTAGAATAATGAAAGATTATCGAAGTTAGGTGACCAAGAATAATTTCTATTCGCAGAACGTTAAACTGAAATCGGATCGATCATCGGATCGATCTTGTCCGAAATGTGGTCGATCGCAAAGACACGCGGTTTCTCCTACTTCCACGTGAACAGGATGCAATTACAACTACAGATACCTCGCGTCGTATCGCGCGAGTCATAAACGGAAATGTCGTTCGTGATTGCTTCGTTAAAAATCTTTATTCCTTACAATAATAGTCATTAGGAACAGCGATTAAGGAACACACAGTACACTCGTCTTCGCGCGGACATGCTGGGAAGAATAAGCGGCGCTGATCGCGTTGTGTTGATTATGTAGCTGTAACTCAATGTAAGATAACAGTATCGGAAGAACATGATTCGTACTTCTTTGCGACATTCCTCGAAACATGATAACAATTGCCGTTAATGGCGGAATGCACGTCGCTTGTAATCTGCTGTAACACTATTAATGTAGCGCACTAATGTAAAACTTATTTTAATCTTTATCTGTCGATTTTAATCTTTATCTGTCGTCTTCAGTCTTATATTTTTAAAATATAGCGTGATTTCTCGGACAAGGCCTGCTTAATTTCTGGCGAATCTCGAAGCTATTCTTCCACTCCGAGCGCGTGACAATAACAAAAATATAACGATAAAAAAATCTAAGACCCGCTAAAAACTGTGCGATTAGAAAATACACGGGTGGTCCATCTTGCCTTTTAAAATATAGTAAATACTTAAGCGCGAAACTTAATCTGATATAAATCTGCGGCGAATGTGGCATTCAAGCAAGCCGCGATTACGTAAATCGTCAAAAAGTAAATATGTGCCAACGATTACACGCGATTTCAAAAAAAAAATGGTAACATTAAAATGCTACGAAATAAAAAAGATGCGCGAATTACATCAAACTATGAATTGAAGAAACCGCGGTGAGTTTAGCGACGCTTACACTTAAAAAAAAATCTTTACGCTACTTACATGCGAAAGTCTCTTTGGCAACGTCAATAATTAAAAACAAAAAAATACGTTCTAATGATTACACAAAATAAATGTAAAAACGCCGCCGTTCTTTAAAATCTGCGTAAAGCGTCAAAAGGAAAAACGAAGAGGGAGGAAGAAGGGAAGGAAGAATCACAGCTAAGCGCGAGCGGTTTTTTCCTGCTTCAAGATCGCTCTGGGGCGTTTCTCGTCGTTGCCGTTCGCCATGTCGAAGAAGGACGTCGCGTGTTCTGTGGGCAGGCTGATCGGCGCGAGGTTCAAGACGAGATTCGGTGCGTAATTCTGAACGTAGCACGACGTAGCGAGATTGGTCAGACGCGACGGCGCGTCATTGCTTCCCGCTTTCGTCAGACCTCCACTGCGCCAGAATTCATAGTCGCAGAGTTTCTCGCCGATTTGGACGGGACTTGAATCCGTCACGGTCGATCTGATCTGCTCATTGTGCCCATACGATCGGTAATCGTAAGCGTCGCGAGCGTGATGAGCGACGACCGAGGATTGCGGATAAGATATCACATCCTTCGAGCAGAGATAAGCCGGCGGCTGCAGCACCACATAATACGCCGGAAGATTCTGATAGCGGACAGCGGCGATCGGCCGAGTCTGATCGACCGTCTTGCTGGCAGGAAAATTGTAATAGGAGTTGTAATTCGAGACACCGGAATCGCCCGAGTATCCGTTAAACGAGAGAAGTTGCGACGGTGGATACTCCGTGTCGTTCTCCCAATCGCGCAGCGATTTGACATTCGACATTTTGTCCAGCGATTCGTAAGCCTTCGGGCTGACGGAGCTCGTGGACGAGTTGGATAACGGGGGCATCAGATTGGAGTTCCACATGTCGAAGTTGGGGAAGTTGTCCGCGTCCTTCTTCCATCTCGCTTCTTGTGTTTTGTCCTGAAAGTGGCAATATCCGTCCAGCGGCTGCACGTTGTCATTGATATCCGTGAACACCATCTGTGGCTTCTTGTCACAACTTGGCAAAGACTCGTCCATAGCCGACATGGCCAACATAGTGGAGTAACGGGTGGCGTTGCAGTTGCGGCTGGTGGGTTTGCCGATCGATAGATCGGTCTGGCCGTTGCTGCCGTTTGGCGGGCAGATTGGCGAAAGTTTCTTCCGACCGCGGTTAGAATCGCTCTGCATCGGCGGAATCGACGTCGATGCGGCTTTCTTGGACTGCAGATACTTCCGAGTGATATGTACGTCGCCCTTGTCGTCGACCGTGCCACGATCTTCGTACTGATGATACGGATATGCGATTCATGCGAAGGAGAAATTAGACATTGCCGAGGCGGCGGCGTAGGCCCGATCGCACCGATTCATCGATTGATATTAATCCCGAAGTAATAAAAAAAAAAAGAATCTAAAGAAGAATCTTCATAGTCATACTACGGCTGCGTTCGGGGAGCCGCTATTAGCGCTAACAGCGTCGTTCTATCTTTGTCACTTACTGAAAGTTGAACAAGGACAGAGCACGCTCATAGCGCTAAAAGCGTGCTCGCCGAACGCAGCAGCCTACGTCTACGGAATTTTCTTGTTTCTTTTTTTTAACAATTTCAGCGTAAGGCTGGCGCCAGATTATGCGCGTTTTCATCAATCATTCGTGAATAGAATCATGTTATCCTTATTGTTTATCAAATGATAAACAAGGATGAACGATGCTCGAATCACGAATATTCGCGTAAAACGCGCATAGTCTAGCGCCAGCCTTATACAGGTAAGTATAACATAGGCCGGTATTCATAGTCCGTTCTTATTTCAAGATCATCTTAAGTAATGCCTTAAGATGTTAATACGGCTCTGTGATTGGTTTATGACATCTTAAAACTGTACTTAAGACGGTCTTATAAAAACGGACTATGAATACCAGCCATAGAAAGAGAATACAGATCGTTAAATTAATTATTAAGTTAATCGTTCATTTTTAATTAAGCAACATCTACACAGTCGGTGCAATCCAGGCGTAATGTTGTAATCATCACCAGAATACGAAGAGAGATCAAGTACTGTGAGAATCATTTGTGAAATATTTTTTGTGTAAATATTTTTATGAAATATAAAATAAAATTTGATGTAATAATAACGTCATATTGGAATGTGCGCTTCATTATTTCATAATCGACACAAGATTCGTAAATATTCAATTCATTTCATCGAATCTCCTGGGATTCTTGTAATATCTTTCGATGTTCAAATCTGGATCCATTTTAACACATTGCTCATTAAATTAAACTTATCATAATTCCTTTTATGGTAAAAATAGTATTTTAAATAACCTTTGTGAACCGAGATGACCATGTTTTCGAAATGTTGCGCGTCAACCGATAAGATGTGTGGCAATATAACATGTTAAAAATAGTTTCGCAATCTTCTCGCGGAGCTTATTACCGTACACTTGTTTGTCGTAAACGATCGAAATTTTTCCACTCACGAGAAATCATCACGAAACCAAAATCTTCGATTGGGATGAATTTTTGTCGATAGTGATTAAAAAAATGAATAACGTGTGCGTATTCGTGCCCTATCGCCCTTTAAAGATATGATTTCCAATCCTAAAAAGGACGTTTTTATTTTTTCGCGCTTTCACTTTTTTTTTATAACTCTTATTAGGGTGCTGTCCCATGACAAACAATTGGCTAACCAATTAGACTGATTTCGAGATTCCGTTTTCCGAAATTCCGTCCTGCATGGGGAAGCACCCTTAAACTACAAAAGATAGAGAAAAATGTTTAGAATTAAAGTTTAATGGTAAGTTATGTTCTACAAAAAATAACACATAAATAGAAATTTAAAAATTTATCTTTTATTATTATTTTATTATTTTTTAATTGGAAAAATTATTTAAAAAATTTTTTTAATTTCTTTTTATTTCACTTTGTAATCTATAACTTAACACTGGAATTACCAAAAAAAGTCAAAACAATGGGTTTGCAATTTTTTTTTAATTTCTTAAATTTATAATAATACATTTTCCGAGATTTATGCATAGTATACTCACTGAAAAAAAATGCTGTTGCTTCAATTAAAGTCTACGTTACGGGCTGCCACAAACATAAATAGTTCAATTGTATTATGATTGGACCAAATATTTACATTATTAAAAGAATAATCTAGATATTTGGTCCAATCATAATACAATTGAATGAACTATTTATGTTTGTGGCAGCCCGTGACGTAGACTTTAATTGAAGCAATAACATTTTTTTTCTGTGCTGAAATAGTAGAAATTAATCGTCGGTAGATCTAGTATTAAACTTTGATTCTAAACATTTTTCCTTATCTTTTGTAATTTAAGAGTTATACGCAATAAAGTGGAAGTGTCCTTTTAGCTTTGAGGTCGAAAATCATCTTTAAAGAGCGATAGAGCACGAATAACGCATATCGTAATTCATGTACGAGTCATTCTACATATTCACGAAAGTTCATCCAAATCGAAGACATCAAATTTCCCTGTCAGAAATATTCTCACGCGAATCTCTTATTCATAAAAGCTATACAGGTTTCGACTGCAACATAAATTACATTTGTCTTCCATATAAAACGTAGCGTGTGACGTGTCTAATTTCTCTCAATTAGCTACGTAAATATAAATTTCATTTAAGAAAAAAAAAGTTTACTCGCAAATGTACAATCCAGTTATTATATTCGAACAATGTCAACAGTACGATATACAGACAAGCACACGAGTAGGCTGTCTGCTCTTATCGTTCATTGTCAGAGCACATACCATTTCAGCCTTGGCCAGGTAAATCCAGAGCTTACGCCATGTGCTGAATTTGTTCTGGTCGCTAAAATTGTAGCGCATCTCCTTGGAGGCATACCGGGTCGATAGAGGGCTGCGATAGTCGCAATAATCGTTGCTCGGCACTTTCGAGACGCTCATGGTTAATCGAGAGAGAAATTCGGAGCGAAAGGAACTGTCCGACGCGACCGCGTGAATGAAACTACGTGCGATCAGCTGATACTGCCGTCTAACCGAACCCGACTGATTGATTAAAACCGCGTACGAGCGCCTCATCTTGGAAGATACACGAAACTACTTCAAACGGGCCGCTGTTCAGCTCTGCCGATGCTCCAGCAACGAATTAAGCCCATCGCACATGAAACGCATAGCATAGCATAACCATAACATAAGAGCACTGGACCAATGAACATCTTATGTAAATTAATATGGCGACTTTATGCTGGATGCTCATTGGTTTAGCGGTCTTATGTTATGGTTATGCTACGCTATGCATTTCAAGCGGTGTCTACAATGAGATTTTAAGTCATAAGATTTAACATATCGACCAATCACAATCAAAATTGCGGTCTTACTTTTAGAATGCTCAACTGTGATTGGTCGATATGTTAAGTCTTACGACTTAAAATCTCATTGTAGACACCGCTTCATGTGCGATGGGCTTTATTGCAGCGACGTTTGAACGCGATGGCGAATGAACGTAGCGATAAATGAACGAAGCAACGAATATATGCAGCAACGAATGAATGCAGCAACGAACATATGCAGCAATGAATATATGCAGCAACGAATGAAGCAGCGACGAATGAACACGGCGGCGAATGAACGCGGCAACGAATGAAGCAGTGAATAAACGCAATAACGAATAAATACAGCAACGAATGAACGATAAAATTGTTGCAATATTACGGTGCCGATTCTAAATAAGCAGTTTCGCTACAACCTCTTTAGACAAACATAAAAAAAATTACTCAAAAATGGCATTAAACGTATTCCCTAAATTTGTTTGAAATATATAGGCGTTAGTCTAGATTCTATCAATAACGGATATCAAATTGCATGTTTTCGAGTATGTTTTACAATATACAGGATGTCTTATTTTAATGGACAGTTCCAAATTAAAATAAAATATTGACACGCAGAATAATTCAAATAAACTGGATCTTTCGCAGTTGATAAAATTACAGCAATAGAATTTTATAGAACTTTTATTTTGAATTTTTGTTTTGTCAATTAGATTTTATATTGGAATTCATTGTTCTCAGTACTTTAACGTTTCTCCAGTACTTTAACCAAGGAAATAACAGTAATATGCGCATCCCAATATGACGTATAGTTCAATGAAAAAAAATAAAATTCTCGTATATCTCATCATGATTTGCTCTCATAAATTGTCTCTCTTCGTTCATTTTCAACTTAAATTGAAGCGATGACGTGCAACAGGATTTATATCAAATTATAATTTTATTAAAAAATTTAAAAGAGGAGCCATTATATATACTATTTGGCAAACTATTACGCGCACAAATTTAATAAAAATAATACTTCAATTTTGTAAATAAAAATTCTCGTATCGAAAAAGCGGATTTGCTCGGAGTAGAATTCAATGCTTCAATTTCGATCGTTGAAATCTGGTATCATTTTTATTATAAAAATAAAAATTATAAAAATTTTATATATTATTATTATAAAAATTATAATTATAATTTCCTACTCACCACGTTAGTTGGATTCCAATCGACACGCGCCCATTCGACATGTACTTCATTGCACTTGAAGAGTCTTTCAGGTCTCAATTTTCGTCTCGCCAAGGCTGCGTTGCGATGCGATTTGAAGGAAACTATAGCGTAGGCTGCGTCATGATTCGGGAATCGATATATGGATACATACTCAATGTCCCATGCCGATGCATAAATTACCTGATCGCATAACAAAAAAACAAATTTTGACGTTTTCAAAATAAAAATTGATCGAATAAACGAAGAATACATATTCATTTAGAAATTGAAGATATTGGATAATAAATTTAGTGTAACAAAAAGAATATAAACGAGAAAACAACAAGAATTTCAGCGATATCTACCTCATAAAGTAATCTTTATTTCTATGAAGAAGAGAGAGTTATTTAAAAAATGCAAGTTCTATAAGAAACTTGAATTATAAATTTAAGGTCCAGATGATTTATAATCCGAATTCAGAATAGAATTCTAATTATAATTTCATGCGTCATATAATACGGAAAGCATTTAAAAAATAAAGATATACAATATACACTCATATGCGCGCGTGCATAAAAATATACATACATCAAAATAAACGACATATAAAATTCTAAATGGAATTCTGAAATTTGTTGTGAATTATAATTTATAAATCTATTTAATCCGTAAGCACGCGCCTGAGGATCAAACTGACCCAGACAAAAGTTAATAAATTTACTAATCAAAATATTACATAAAGAAATATTTTAAAAAATATAAATTTCTTTTAATTTTTAATGTTCGAAAATTATTATTTTGTTTAAAACATGTCTTAGTTTATAATTATTTATAAATAAAAATAAAAACTGATTTGAGAGCCTACTATCATTAATATTTAGTAAAAAACTTTGGTTATGCATAAAAAAAATTAAAATGTCGGTCAAATTGACCCCCCACGCGAGCACTTACAAGTTAAAGCAAGCTTTATAAGTGCAACCGTAAAAGGTGAACAAATGAACATTTACCCTGACGACTTCTTCTGACGCGATGTGCCACGGCAGAGGACCGACGTACAGCTTGCATTTGTTTACGCTCGCCAGAACACGTATTTTCCTGCCCGGCGAGATCTCGTACTGGTCCAGCTGGTCGATGGCGCGCGCCGCGTCCTGCGGATTTGTATACATAATAAAGCAATAACCCCTCGTCAATTCGGCCATGTCCACCATCAGCCGAATCTGGAAGACCTCGCCGACTATCTTGAACAACGGATACAGAGTATCTTCGTAGATCGTCTTCGGGATGCGGCCGACGAAGATCTCGCACTCGATACCGGGAATCGGTCCGCTCCAACGGATCGGCTGGATGCTGACGATTCTCTGTCCATTGATCTGTGTGGAGGCTAGTTTATACTCGTGCAGAAGCCGAAGGACGTTCCTATGCGTCTGCAATTGTCGACGTAAGGCGGGACACATGAGCGACGGCTTCAAGTCAGTCTTATCACTTCCTGTATATACAACAACATTGAAGATATAAGTGTTGGCAGTTATATAATGAGATAAACTTTATTAAAAAAAGATATTGACTTTTATGTTAAAGAAATGTTTGTTGTTGAAATAGATCTGAAGAACTATATACCAATTTAGGCGTAAATATATGCAACGATTATTTTAATATTTAATAATATAGCATCGTTTTAGTTGAAAACAGTGAAAGGAATTAACTTCATCGAATCAAATTCATTGCCTCTTTCTTTTCTTCCGCCGATCTTTCATTGCTTTCGGTAATAATGCGATTACTTTTGTTGTTAGAATTCGTAGCAAATTTATAGATATCTTAGGAAATTATAATTAATATAAAAAGATAACGTTATAAAAAGATGCATATGAATTTATGTGACAAAATTTCTTCTTTTCATAATTCTATAATTTTAATCAGATGTGAAATGACTTGTACAACGTACGGAATAAGCGATTCTCTTGTGTTGCACGGCACAGTATACTAATAATAAACACTGCGTCACTATATATCCATGGAAACATTGTTCGAGATAACGCACACTATTATACTCACTCATGAAATACTGGAAGATACATTTTAATTCGACCGACTCTATAAAACACACTTCAAAGGAGAGAAGCACGTAAAACGGAAACGCAAAAAATAACATTATCAACACGCTTTAGAAATAAGCGAATCAAATTCATTGTCTGTCTTTTCTTCCGCCGATTTTTCATCGCTCTCCCTTTAACCTTGTAGTTTGCAATTGCAATAATTTTAGGATATCTATACTTTTTTCATTTACATAAAACACATCTGCTTTGTCTGAAAGTGATCCTTTTCTATTAACGCTAGCTCGAAATGCCGTGCGTTTACAGATATTTCGTGCGAATAAAAAACGCAGGTTCGCTAACTGACGCAGATAAGAAAAAAAAAAGAAGAACAGAGGCATCCTCGACTTACCGTTGTCGAAATTTTCCAGGTCCAGGGACGTCTCCTGTTCCACGATGCTAATGGCGTTTTGAATATCGACGACGGAAAATTGCGGCCAGGACAAAGTTTCTTCACTCTTCGAGTTCTTCAGCCTCCGCAGCTCGCGCTTCTCCTCTTTCCTGCCGCCTCTCCTCCGGCTATTCCCTTTGCGGCTCTCCCTCGATTTGTTACCCTCCATCTTCACACAATTCCGATCAGTAAATCGATATCAGCTGATTCAGAACGTTCTCGAACGATCATAGATACTAGGGAACGATATATATATGCATATATATATATATATATATCATACGTATTCACACATACTGCGTAATGTATAAACGTATGTATGCATAATATATTGTTCAATGCTGATGCGGGCCTTCGTAATGATCGTGAATCAATCTACTGCCGCGACGCGGAGGAACCTGAGGGTCCTGAGGAACTGATCCTGCCGGCGAGAAGACGAGCCGTATAGAGACTATAGCCGATAGCGAGAGAGTGCGCCCATCGCGGAAGGACAAAATAAATTAGGATGTGTCAGGATTGGCGGACAATTTAGCGTGGAAGGGATAGATTTACCTTCGTCTCTCTCCCTCCGGCCGCGGCATATCTCTTCCTCCGATTCGAGACGAGCGACGGCTACAGCGGCTCGACTTTCATCTGTCAATCGCGTCGCCGTGTCGGCGGGATTCGGCGGACCGCACGCGCACCATCAAACGATGTTATTGTATGCCACGTGCCTGAGTATACCGACGACGCGCACGTGCGCGTTAGGGCCCAGACACAATGAAAGGAATAAGGAACAAGAAATTAAACATTTAAGGGCTCAGACACAATGAAAGGAATAAGGAACAAGAAATTAAACATAGGGAATTGGGATATGGAGGAAGGAAGAATGAAGAATCTTTCTTCTTCCACATCCCAATTCCCTATGTTTAATTTCTTGTTCCTTATTCCTTTCATTGTGTCTGGGCCCTAAGGGAATTGGGTTGTGGAAGAAGAAAGAAGGAAGATTCTTCGTTCTTCCTTCTTCCACATCCCAATTCTCTATGGCCGGTATTCATAGTCGATTCTTATATTTAAGACCGTCTTAATGTTTAATTTCTTGTTCCTTATTCCTTTCATTGTCTGGGCCCTTACTCTTACATAAACTAGACTTTTATTACTTTTCAAAACAGATCCAAAAGTTCGAAGGACGTAAGGTAAGGAAACTCGATGTTACGTAATTGTGACTTCTAAAGGTTTATGCATACAAAAAATATTTTTATTTACTAAGAATCTATATCCTGTGATTAGCTAGTATTATTCAACTGTGAATTATACTAACAAATAGGAATTATACTAACAAAGTTAAATACTAAGACAGATATTCCACTTCTTTACGAACTATATAGTTATTAAACTAAAAAAAAGTAAGTTTTTTCTTTTATACGTTGTTTCTATATTTTATCTAAAGAAATAGCGCATAATAAAAGAAAAAAGTTTTTTGTCAGTCAAGTTAATAATTATTCCACAGAAGAGATTTGTTTCGACTCAACTGGCCAATATTTAATTTAAATTAATATATCGCGACATTTTTTCGACCATGGATTTTGGTCCTTTCTTAAGAGAATGAAATTAATTTTAATGTAAAGAACTTCTAAAGAGAGTGAAATTAATTTTTTTTTTCGCAACAAATTCTTTACATTAAAATTAATTTTACTCTCTTTAGAAATTCTTTACAAATTCTTTTTAACAAATTCTTTACTTAATTTCACTCTTACAAATTCTTACAAATTTATTCTTACAAATTCTTTAATTAATTTCGCTCTCTTTAGAAATTCTTTACAAACTTTAACAAATTCTTTACATTACGAAAAAATGTCGAAAAAATTCTTTACATTAAAATTAATTTCACTCTCTTTAGAAAGGACCAAAATCCATGGTTGAAAAAATGTCGCGATTCGCGATATATTAATTTAAATGAAATATTGGCCAGTTGAGTCGAAACAAATCTCTTCTGTGGTTTAATATTTACTGGCGAAGAATACCCCATCTCTTGTTTAATAATTATTATTAATATCGGTTATATGTGTTTAAAAAAAATTCATATATATTTCTTTATATAAAATATATTCTTTTATTACGCATTTACTTCATACATTTAATTTACAAATTTTATTTGATCTTTTTATGTATCTCTATCACAATTTTATATTTCTTATTACTTATTATCGCTTATGTTTAGCTCAAAAAGATATTTGTAAATGTAATAAATAACTCAATTATAAAATATATTTATAATTGTATTTTAATTTATACAGATTTGTTTGTCCGAAATCATCGTTTTTATACTTACTTATATGAATAACATTTCTATTAAAGTTCAAACGTGTGCGTTGCTCACTTTTTTAATTCCACGGAAATTGTTGGGAATCATCGAGAGATTCCAATCGCTTCGTCTTTTCTCGCGAAGTGTAAAGTGTCGAGGAGCGTCAGTAGAAGACAGTAGCGAGATTTAACGTGTTGCGAACGGGTTCAAGGTGCGAGGTGCGCGACGAGCCTCTCCGTGACACATATCCGCAGGTTCGCATCGTCCTGCGCCATTGCACCGTGTGATAATAGCATTGTTACTTGTGTCGTTCGCATGCAGGCAGTCCTTATTACATGACACACGGTGCCGCCAACCTGGGCGACTGCGCCTTCGCTATATCTTCTCAGTCGTTGCTCGAGTGCGTCGCGACGCGAAGCTTCGTTTTCCGTGTTACACTCGTGACTACTCCACAGGTGATAATAATACTGGTTTCCATTATCGAGCGGTCAACTAGAACGTTTAGCGATAGCAGTAGAACGTTCAAAGCGACGAAAATTAACAATTTATTTTTTTAAAACGACATCTTGTAACATCTTGATTACAAATAATTTTGAAAAAGTGAAGAGAAACGCGGTTATATTGTTTAAGTGCAATATCCATTATTGATTCGTAAACATTTCAGGAAAATCAATATTTTCAACAAAATACAGCTTTTACTTTTCTATTTTATTCATATCAATTTATTTCATGTGCAAAATAATCTTTTTCTTCTTAAAAATCTGTATTTGTAATTAAAAATAGCTTATTTCATGTATAAAGAAGTGGTTTAAGGAAACTTTCTTTTTGGTAAAAAATTTTGTCATTTTTTTGCAATGTTCACAAATTAACAGACAGTACTGTGCAAACATAAAAAAGTACAGAGTTTACTTTTTTTTAAATTACCAATTTTTTTATAATAAAATCTTAAGGCTGATTTATGTTACGTGTCTTGCCTTAAAATAAGGAACGCTTGTCGCAGAAATTTTTATCCTAAATTAACAATTTATTTTAAGAAAATAACATTTTTTAACATTTAACAATTTCAAATAATCTTGAAAAAGTGAGAAACCGTGTTCATATTTTTTAAGTGTAACATCCGTTATTAATCCGCAAACATTTCAAGAAAATAACTTTTTCAGCAAAATACAGCTTCCAATTTTATTTTCATTCAAATCAATTTACTTCATGTGCAAAATAATCCTTTTTTCCTTATAAAAATCGGTATTTATAATTAAAAATAAGTTATTTTATGTATGAAGCGGTTTAAATAAACTTTCTTTTTCGTCAAAAATTTTGTCATGTTTTGCAATGTTTACAAATTACTGTGCAAACATATTAAAAAATACCGTTTATTTTTTTCTTAAATTACAAATTTGCTTAAAGTAAAAATTTTGAACTAATTCATGTTACGTATTTTGCCATAACGTAAGGAACACTTGCTGTAGAAATTTTTATCCCGTTTCAACCAGAATATAATAAAATTTTTGGTCCTTACAGCCAATGACATATCTTCGCGGACAAAAACTAATTGTTAACGCGAAGAGTGGCATTTCAAAAGAAAATGAGAATGGTTTGTTAACAGCCTGAGAAACCACGTAATGCTGCGCCGAAAAGAGAAGACACTTTCGCAAACGGCTGCTTGTTCCCCGTTCCTTTAGTTGTTCGCCTGGTAGCGCGTCTTTAGTGATCGCATCATGTGGAACCGCAAGGTGTTCATCAGAATAATCGAAGTGGTACGTAGACACATCCTCAATTTGCCTTTAGCGCGAAAAAATTAATTCCCTGATTGATGCGTTTGATATTTATTAATTTAACGTTTGCCAAAAGTTGAAGTCAATGGAATTTCAGTGCGTTCAGATTTCAAGTTTGTAGCATTCAGACGAATGCTAGTTAAAAAATTAATTCATCAATTCTCTATTTTTTTAAATTTTGTTTCTAGAAAGAGAGCTAACAATAAGTCTAAAATCAGCTAAGCCTAATGTCAACATTAGTATACACATAATAGCAATAATTACACTAAAACAATTGATTTGTATAACGATCCGTGACAATAGTAAGGCAGTGACTAGCATGAGATATATATTTTCATATATTTATATAGTAGTTCAGGCTTTATCAATAAATATTTTATCGAAGCGATATCGGTTTGAAGCCTTCGACGTCGGTTATATAATTCTCCGATATCACTCGCAGAATTATAAGATTATGAAAGACGCTTCTTGCGTGCGTCAAATTGCAGCTTCTGTGCGTCGCCTCAAACGTTAAATATTTTATCGAAGCGATATCGGTTCCCTCTCGATGCCTGCTACACTGAGAAAAAAAAGCTGGGCACCTATTATGGACTTGTTCGGAATGGATTCCGATCGGGATCGTTTAGTTATTTCCTAGATTTCTATTGTCTTTTCTAGAAAAAACGGAATAATTCCGATCGGAATCCATTCCGAACAAGTCCATAATAGGTGCCCTGTTGCTTTAATTAAAGTGGTATCACGGGGTGCCAAAAACATAAGTAGTTCATTCAATTGTATTATTAATAGACCCAATATTATTAAAACAATGATTGAATTACACAGGACTACAATTTTTTTTTAATTGACACAAACTAGACCACGTGTACTATACGTATTTTGGGTCGCTGAAGTCGAATCCGTTGGCCGTTTTTATCCACCACGTCTAAGTTTTTTGCAAAGAAATGTATTAAATCACTTAAGATTTTTAACCATAACCGACACAACAAATTCCTTTTAAGGGTTAAAAGTCCTAACAATGTGCTTAATTTTGATTGCAATAAAATTTCTCCAACATGTTACATACTATAGTTATAATATACCAAAATTCACTAAAATAGCCCTTTTTTGCAACTTTAACTGCAATTAACTCAAAATTGCGACGTGATAGAGCAATTTGGCCAGCGGCATTGTTTTTTGCGACCCAAAATCTATAAGAATCACCTACTCTGATCCCAGTTGATTTTCACAAATTTCTTTTTGTGGTCCTGTATTATTGGTTTAAGTTTAAAAATGCAGACATTGGGTCTAATAATAATACAATTGAATGAACTACTTATGTTTTTGGCACCCCGTGATACCACTTTAATTGAAGCAACAGCTTTTTTTCTCAGTGTACGTAATTCTCCGACACTATCCGCGAAAGTATAAGATTAGGAAAATCGTTATACGTCGGATTTGCAGCTCCTGTGCGTCGCCTGCGTCGTGGCGCTTAGAGTGACGGACGATGAGAGCCGAAGGGTGTTCCATTACCTGAGGAATCGCAGCAGGGAGTGGTCGCTGCTGAACAACGTGACGTGGGGCAGCATAGGTACCTAATTCGCGTGATTCAGACACCCGGATCCTGGCACTCTCGCGTGCCGAGAATCGCGACTCGCGAGGAGCCGACTCATTTCCCGATTTCCGCGTATTTCAGGCGCTGCCCTCGCAACTGCGACCTGCGGCGGATACATCATCATAACGACGGGTCTTTTGATCGCCGCGGCTACCGGGGAACTCCGCGGCCGAAAGACGGTAATTGCTTCCCTTTTTCTCTTTCCTTTTCTCATGCGACGGTGGAATGCGTCGTTAGCTTTCGTAACACCGTCAATGGAATCATAGCGGCGTGGCGGCGGACTCTCGATTGTATGGAGAGATTGGGAGAGCGATCTTTTCACGAATGTAAAAAAAAAATAGGAATCGTTAGCATATTTTCAAAAAGGCATACCTAAATCCGTTTTGGATAAAGTTGTTTTTTTGGACTGATAGATGGAGCGCCAACGTATCTCTTTTTCTAAAAAAAAAAAGAACGTTGACGTAAGCTCTCCTAGAGATAAGCTTTTTATATTTGTACACTTTTAGCTTAGAATTTATTAAAGAAAAAAGGGGATAACTAGAAGATATTTATTTCGCTTATTTACCGGTTTCTGCGGTAATAATATACTGCGGTAAGTTGCGCGACGTCGTTCTGTCAGCAAGAGCAAAAACGTTCTGCCGCCAGGATACCCCCGTCAGGATTTCCACGTGTAACGCAGAAGAGCGACACGATGGCGGGAGCAGGACTCGTTTCGACGGCGCACCGAGATCCCTCTCAGGCGCTCTTAATTTATTCCGAGGTTGGTCGGCAAGTGAAAATATACCGCGCAAATCGCGGGCGATAGCGGCGGCGTGGGAAAATCGGTAGCGCAATGCGAAGGTGCCATTGACGGGGCCAAGGATAAGAATATCCTCCTAACGCGAGCGAGGCTCGCCCCGCCGCGCCGCGTACGTAATCGCAGCCTTGGGTCAGTCGCGACACGTAACGTAACTCATTTAATGACTCATAACTGAGGCTGGAACTAGCCTCAGTTACCGATCTTGAGTGGACTGCATAATGCGTAGATTTCCTGTATTCCTGCGGTTTTCCAGCAAGTAGATCTATCGAAAACCGGCGGCACGCATGCCGATCCTCGCGTTCTGAACAGCCCTGAGCCTGCAATCGACGCATTTCGCATCGATTAGTTTCTTCTTTTCCTTTTTCTTTTTCTTCGTTTGCTGCAAGGTTGCCGGGTAATAAGTTTTCATGCATAATCAATCGGCCGCGCCAAGCGTAAATAGATCGCATCGGCGCTAAAATCACGCAGGTGTAACGGATTTAACAAGCCCGATTGAATCCTAGGAATTTTTCCTGCTCGGACTGGGTGTGATCCTCTTCGGGATAGTCGGCGCCTTGTCGCTGGCGTCCATCGATAGCGTCCCTGAGGACCTGGTTGACAATGCCGCGGTTCTGGGAGCGCTGTGCTTGGTCACGGCGTTGGTATTCATCGGGGATCTGCTGATGAGCCCGCCCCGCAAGAAGGACAAGCAGGATGAGGCACGAATTATGGAGAAAGATTTGGGTGCGATTATTAATTATTACTAAATTTCATTAAAAAATTAAATAGATTAAATTATATAAATATAATATATGTATTATATATAATATATTATATATATACTATATATATAATTATATATACAGTCTTGGCAAAAGAATTAGGCACCTATATTTTGTTCATTTATCTGAAATTCTTTTACCTGTATTGTTTCTTATTGTTTACAGGCATTATACATAAGTTTAGAGGGTTCTTGAAACAAAAAATAATTCACAACAAGTGCCATAAATCGATTTTTTAGCTTTCAGATAAATGAAAAAAAATATAGGTGCCTAATATTTTTGCTGTATATAATCAAATTTAATCTAGTAGATATATATGAGCAAAAGAAGATATATTAAATATCGAAAAGAAATCCTAACACAACGCTCTGTTCGTAGAAGATATCCTAGTACGATTTTTTCAACTTTTATACCAATTTTTATTGATATTTTTATCTACTTTATTTATACTCGTAAATAAGATTTTTCAATGTGAATCCGTGTATCTATTAAAAAAATGGCAACTGTCTCAAAATAGGGAAGCGCCAGGTGACACCGGTGGTGATCGCCGAGGACACGAAAAAACCAAAACCGGCGGTCGTCAAGATGCCCGAGGATGAGAACGGTCGCGTGAACGACGCTTTCCAGAAGGCAGACGATCGTCGTTCTGATCCCACTCAGGAATCGTCCGGTACACGTCCGCAGGACACTCGGGACGATCGCGAGGTTCGCGGCGATCAGGAGCCGAGGGAGCACGCGCAGAATTTCGAGAATGGCCGGGCTCTACGTGACTCGCAGCGGTACCGCGAGATCGAAGTGCCGCGTTCGATCATGCACGATCCCGATCGCAGGTTCGACGATTCCAGGATAATGTACAAGAGCCGGGACATCTATCAGCGGCCGATCGACGAGATCGACACACCGCGTTTCCCGACGGAGTTCGAGAAGGGAGACCCGATCTTCGCGAGAATCGTTAATCCGAGCGTGAAGATCATGAAGGTCGAGCGAGATGTCGAGGAGGCGCTCGACAACTACAACAGGTGATTTCTTGCATCCGGAAACTCGTCCCGTTCTCGGTTCGGAAATTTCATTTAAGCATCGACAATTCCTACGTCAGCCATCTTGGATCACGCTGTCGAGACCACGAAAATACATGCAAAGGATTCTTGCATCATGTACAAATAATTTGACATTTAAAAAAACGCATTTCCTCAAAGCTATGAATTTCCAATTTTTGAAATGAGAAATCAGTTCTAAAATGCTTGAATCTTTTTTTCTACTCTTACCTCAAGAAACTTCCATTGATCAATGTAAAAGATTTAATCTCCGGAAAGATTAGTTACTCATACTATAAATAAAAATCATACTCATACAAATTGTGAAAGATAATTGTTGCATGTCTCATATTTCTCATTCTTCAATATTCACAAAACAATTAGGAACTGGAAACCTCGATTATCTTACTCAGAATTAAATGGAGAGTCACTTGCGCGGACGTGAGTCGTCAGAATCGCTTGCTTCCTCGTTTCCGACGTTATGATTCAAGATGCGTGACACACAGAGTGCCGACTCTTAAATATGATTTTGTTTGAAACGGTGAGCAGATATTCGGACAACAGCCAGTACGACAACGTGCCCATCAGGATGCGCAGCTCATCCGGGATCCTGAAGGGTCATCACCGTGACGTGTCCTTCAACGTGCCACCTCCGCCCAAGGATTATCGATCCAGAAGGTCCAAGGACGAGGTCGAGATGCTGGAGGAATATTTCGGCGTACTGAAAACCACCGGCACGCAAACTTCAAGGACACCATCCTCAGCGACCGAGCCGGGATATGTTCGGCATACTGCAAGTAATTGGCCGCAGGACGTTAAGACGAGCACGCCGAGACCTAGCCCGGAAAACTAGAATTTAACCCTTTCATGCACCCGCGGGAATTCTCCGTCATTTCTCTAATTACAAATTTATTCGCCCATTCTAGTTTAAGTCCTTAGTAAGGACATCGATTATTTTTTCTCTAATTGTCTAATTAGTAAAATGAGTAATTAAAACTTTGAAAGTTTTTTTTCTTCACTAATCTTATAAATACTCTATATTTTTTCTCTAATTAGTGTAAAATGAGTAATTAAAACTTTTTAAAGATTTTTCTTTTTTACTAATCTTATAAATACTATCTATATTCTGCTATTCTCGTAATTTGTGAAATTCGCTAAATATTTTCACAAATAATTTAGCCATGAAAGGATTAAAGCAAGATATAACAATCGTTGATTGTCTTCTTCGATATTTTATAAGATTTTTTGTATATTAAAAACGTAACAGGACAAAAAAATCGTTAAATCCAAAAACATTTACACTCTCGAAAAGCAAAAAGCGTTTTATACTTCGGGTGCGTTCCACTTAACGCTCGCAACGCTCGCGAGTCATGTCATCCTTGTTGTTTATCAAATGATAAACAAGGATGAACGATGCTCGCGAGCGTTGCGAGCGTTAAGGCTCCTGAGTAGTCACCGCGGCCATGTTGAAACTGTGACGTCAGAGGCGAGAAAAGACGCGCTGAAGATTCTTGCGTCTCATTTCCAAATAAAAAGATAATCGAATAAAAAAAATTTTTTATCGCTTTAGCACACTTCTAGAATTATCCGGATACCATATTCTTTTCCCTTGACAGTTAGTAAACAGCCGCAAAATAAATGTGAAACATAGCCTAGTCATGCATGATGCAGGAAAACATGCGGTAAGACCCGATTGGGCAGTGAACGTGTTCGGACGTGTTTCGTCTCGAAAAAAAATTTTTGGTTAGGCCGAAGTAATCGGTAGTTTGAGTTGAAATAAAAAATAGTAATAGAGGTGAAAAGAAAATAGGATAATTTATACAAGAGTATTAAACAGAGAATATGAACTAGGGACCCTGTGCTATATAACTGAAAGGACAGTTGAAGACACTATACCCTCTCATCCGAGAGGATCTTACTAAAAACCCCCCGGAAACATGCGGTTTGACAACTGTCGAAAGGAGTGGAAAATCTTTTCACGTAGTGTATTCCTTGTTAAGATTAGTATCCGGATAATTTTAAGGGTTTCATGAATACGTCGCACGTAACAGCACTAGCACAGAGTGAATATTAAAGAAATGACACGCAAGAAAAAATTGGGTTGACAACATGTTGGGTCGTCTACAATAGCCGTAAAAGTAAGTAGTAAGTCGTAAGTAAAAAATTGACCAATCACAGTCGAATGTGAGGAGAATAATCGACTCTAATTGGTCAATTTCATACTGCTTACATCTTACTGCTCACTTTTACGGCTATTGTAGACAAGCCTTGTCAGAAGTGAGAAGTGACACGTTGAGAATTCTTGCGTGCCATTTTTAAATAAAAAGATATTTGGATAAAAAAACACTTAGGATCGCTTTAGCACACTTATAAAATTATTCGAAAACCATCCTTTTCCATTGACAGTTAATAAACAGTCGTAAAATAAATGAGATATGAAGTCACTTCTCACGCCTTATAGTTCATCCATTTGCCGCAATTGGCGCTGTATCGAGGAGTTCTCGGCTGACTACTCAGGAGCCTTAAGTGGAACGCACCCTTCGAGTTAAAAGTGAATAGAAATTTTTTTATGTACATAATTAACACGAGATTCACTTGATTCGACTCAAACTTAAATTGTAAAACCAAGTAGCAGGATATGGATTTTGGACTTAATTATCGTTATCAGGCACGCGCACGCGAGATACCACAATGCATTTATACTTAAATAGTTAATTGTAATAAATAAATTAGAAGGATGGCTATATTACAGGATTGCAATGATTTCGGAACTTAATACGCGCTTTTCAATAACTTTCATTAGTTTAAATATGCACTACTTTTGAGAGTTTTTTACTTTGCAGACCTGTGCGATAGTCGGGATTACAGACGGGAAGGAATAACACGTATTTTTTACACGTAAAAATTTCATTATAAAGTTAATATCTTCGTTCACATCTCGTACTCCTATATGCATATACGTACAATTATTATTAATAATCTGATGATAACATATAATCGCTGCATGATTAGTCACCTGTTCAACACTCATCAGGGACGTGTGTTAATATTAGTGTTAATATTACACTGCCATGTAATTTTTAATCGCGTTTATTCCTTGTCTGTTTCTTTTTATGAACTCTTTAAAATATATAAATAAATGCTATACAAGTCCATCGTTTCAAGTCATCAGATGTGGACGGTTTAGATACTTGAGCATTCGTTCTTTTTCCTCACAATCCTTCCTTCCAGCGAGTCCTACGAATATCCCTGATGACGGATTAGCTGTACCATCGTCTATTAAGGCACGGACCAGTACGTTGGAGCGGATTTATCCTACCTGGTACTCGATGTAACTTGAAGCTCAAGGTCGGTACCTCACTCAGGTCGCGTTAAGAACAATACCGTGACTTATATTGGCTACATTCGCGGCCTCGCTACGTTACGGTACATTAATTGAAGGCTTAACTTGGTTACCGCCCTGCAGATTGACTAATCCGGATCGGATATCGGTCGCGAAGAAGGAACGCCGCGTTATAAGAAAGTTTATCTCATGCCGAGCCCGATGCCGGCACCACCTTGAGCGTTGGACGTCCTCTGCTCCATGGTGATGTACTGCCTGATGAGGCGGGAGATCTCGTGGGCCTGCTCCGTCTGTAGCCTAGTGATACGCTGCTGCATCAGATTGCCGCACTTCATGTCGAGGTAGAGCGTGCCCTCCTCGGACTTGACCTTCCTGGTCGAGATCACCTCGGAGTAGGGGTAATGGTACAGTGTCTCCTGAAAGACGCGAGACGATTAAATTACACGTGGAGGAAGAGAAACGCCGTTACGTGAGAAAAGACGAGCGTCTCGAGAAGCGGAGCTACTTACGTGCGTGATCAGATCTATGAAGTGCACTCCGTGTCGATTGAGAGCGAGAATATGATCGGCGCCCTTTTCCTTGCCCTCGGGTACCCTCTTTACCGCGAAGAAACTCGAGCCGAAAAGCGGCCACTTCGACAATATTTCTAAAGAAAGGGAAAACACATGTGCATTTAATTCATTTACCAAGATAATTTTTTAAACTGTTATTGTTTTCGCTTGTATATTATTAGAGATATTAAAGTAAATTTTAGGGGGATGAAATACTCCCTTTTATCATTCATATATACGGTGTATGGAAAATAATTTTTAAAACGTGTTAAGATAGTGTTATGTTAACATATTCGCAGCCGCTGATATAGTAATACGTTTTTTTTTTACAAACCGTAATTAGTTGCCGCGTTGACATAATAGTCTTTTTAAAATTTATATCTGGTTACCGCTGACGTAATAGTATATCGTTTTATATTTTAAGTTCGAATTAATAAAAATAAGTTTTAACAGTTTTATGAATTTCTTAATTTTAATTTTATGTAAAAATGTTCGATTAATTTTTTCAAACATATATGCAATAAATTTTAAAAACTTTTTAATTTTAATATTCTTCATGTTCCATTAACATTCTCCATAATTTAACATTTTCTCTATTTGGATTAATAAATTTCCTTCAATTTTAAACAACAAGTAATTACAAACACGATATTTTAAAGTAAATTTTATAGTTCTCATTTTTATTTTAATAACAAAACTCTCTGTAGTAATCAGCTGTCGATTTAAGTTTATTATATCCGACAATCAGCTTTAGTAAGATAAAAAAATTACTGACTGCGAGAGAGAGAGAGAGAGAGAAAATGTTAAATACTATTGGTTGTTACGTATATGTTACGTTTGTCACAGTAAAGTGAGTTAAACGGTTTCCTAGCAAAGTGTAAGTAGTCTCGATTTGAATATAGTTTCGAGTTGACTTACCAAGCACCTGCGCTTTGCAAACAGCTGCCGAGGAGTGTTGAACGTTGTTCCAAGCTTGCTGGACCATGTTCGACCACTGTTGCGGTCTGGGTTCCCTTAAGCTGAGCGCTGGTTTTGGCAACAAATATTTAATTTCCTTCGTCGCGGGTTCGTGCGTCATGTCGGCCGCTCTGTGCAATAGCGCCGCTATTTGCGCCATGTCATACTACGAAACACGCATGTCGTTAATTGATCGTTTATTTTATCCGGTCGAGTACGAGCTCCCAGAGGCAAACGTTTATACTCACAATTATTTCCTGAGGTAAATGTTCTCCAGGTAGGACTAGTAAAAGTCCCTCCAGATAATCGGGAGCGATTTGATTAAATACGACTTCTATATACAATGCTGCATCCAGCCGCAGAGGATAGTACCAAACAGATCTAGGAAGATTTTTTAAAAAACGTAATTTTTAAGTCATATAAAGGACGTTGTTAAAAATTTCTGCATTTTTAAAAACAATTTTACGGCAATAAAAATTTATCATTGAATATATTTTGATATTTATATAAAAATAGATGTTTTCCCGTAAATTTTCCCAACATTTTCGGATTATTTATATTTATTTTGATGCACGTACAATAATAAACAGAGTAATTTTTATCACTGAAAATCGTGAAAAGTGCAGGAAACGGCCTATTTCTAACATTATTCTTCATAATTTTATATTTCAAACTATTGTCTTGAATCATATTAAACTTATCTTTATCTTTTTATCGTAACAATCTTATCAACTTGCAAAAATATTTCTATAGGTATAAATAAAAAGTTTGTCTGTGGAAGAAGTTCTATAATTTCTATTTAAAGAAAAGGAAGGTAATGCTCGGCAATTCTGAGCGGTATTGAATTGACAAGATTATTTCCAATTAGATCTAATACTGTTAATGCAACATAGTTTTTTTCCAATTAGATCTAATACTGTTAATGCAAAATAATTTTTTCCGTGCAGCGGCAAAACGAATTTTGGAATCCACCGTACCTGCAGAATATTAAATAGAACACTTGGTGGTTTTTTTGGAGCTCCGTGGTCACGTCCAGGACGTACTCGTCCCTGGCCAACGGCATGGTGAACGCGTCGCCGTCGACGATGCAATACAGCGAGAACTCGTCCATCTCGTGCGGATTTCTCACGGAGATGACGTTGCACATCTCCTCAATAACGTCCTGTACGACGGTCGTGCATTTCGTGTTAATGACCCGCTCGGTGCCGCCGGGCAGCCGGTAGATCTGCCTCTTCGCGTTCCTGCCTGCGCTGATCGCCATGATCTCCTCCACGCTGGGCACGTTCTTGCGCCCGCCGTATTTCACGGTCTTTCGCAGGTTCTGCAGGCACACCATCGCGGTGCCGTGGTAGGCGCGACGCTTGTCGTACGCCGCCGTTTCGAGGTACTTCGTCAGGTAGGGCCTGAGGCCCTCGCTGCACGTGAAGTAGGCGGCGATGATGCTGAAGATCCGCCAGCCGCGCTGGCAGCTCTCTGGATTCGGGCTCTTGTTGTTAGTAGTCTGTTTCATCAGCTGGCAATAAACCTCGTCGCGTAGCTGCTCGTATTTGTGACAGTGCTGCGGACACGCGCGAAGATATGGTTTGTTAGAAAACCGCGTCCTTCAGCGCGAAGAAAAGAATAGACGTAGCAATCGCTAAAATTAGCGCGAGAAGACAAACATAATGACACATAATAACAGACAATCTACTGTTTCCGTTTCTTACCAGGGATTTCGAAGGTAAATCTACGAAGAAACAGCAATATGCAAAGATGACTCAACGCTCGGAAAGGAATATCTTTCGTTTCGTATTCGTATACGTATTCGTATACGTTTCGAGATGAAGACAATTATAGAATGGAGGAAATAATTCTATGGCAAATCAAATCTAGATCAATACAAATTTATAAGAACAATCTCCTCCCTCTGTCGTTATGCGATAACGCTATTCTTTATGTGTCTCTAATAAGTCTTAAAACTAGTTTCGACTTTTACTCAGGTCTTTTTCAGCCAACGTTCAGTCAAAAATAAGCTGGGAATAATTTTAATTTCATTCGAAGTGTAATCTTACCATGAGAACGGTGTAGACGCACTTGACTTCGCTAGTCTCAGGCGGCAACGGTTGGTCCCCCATGTACCTCATCAGGCACAGGAAGCACTCCACGGCTAACACACTCAGATCCGCGTCCAGCCTAAGCAGACTCTGCTCGATGGGGACGGTGGAGTACTTGACGAGGTCCACCTGTTCCTTCCAGGTCCACTCGGTGGCGTCCTGCTGGCCTTTTCCCTTCTTATTCTTCTTCTTACTCTTCAACGACTCGATCACCTTGAGGGATCCGCTGATCGATCCGTCCGCGGTCTTCAACATCTCGAATCTACAGGGTGCATACGACGCTTTTGTTAATTCGCCCGCTCGCTCGCTCGTGTCGCGCGCGATAAGTCTGACTGTTCTGGTTCTTCAACATGAACACGGAACCAGAAACGATACGGAAAAAGGAGACACCGCCGTGCACGGTCGAAATGATATCGCGCGGTGCGCGGGCCGCGTTATGCTTTCTCAACACGACTCGCTTGCGTAACACCGTTAATAGTTGCTTCGCGTTAATTTCCATACGATCGACGAGTTTGCGCATGTACTTGGTACCGATCAGAATTTAGAAAGGAGCGATCACATTTGAATTGGATATCTTGTCTCGTCCTGATTTCTCGATATTAGGTAGCTCGTTATAATTTTTCTTTTAATTAACAATTGTAAGTAACAAATATGATTTTTAGAAATCATAGAAATAAAAATTAGAAATCATAAAAATAAGAAATTTTAAAAATTAGAGTTATATTCAGCAGTTCGAATTGCAATATTTTAACGGTACAACTAACAATCCTTAAATAAAATCAATTTACTGAGAACGAGTTGATCTTGATTCCTTCAAGGTATTCGCGCATTCTCGATATAGCATCACTTTGCAAACGCGCTGCTTAAATTATGCAGAAATATTGACTCACTTTTCTGTGCTTTGACGGAAGTTCAGCATGGCGTACTGCAAGAGGGAATGTTTGCCATCGTTGACCACCGGTCCAGTCTCGTAGATGCCATCCTCCTGGAGTCGAACATTGTCGTCCGGCTGCCGCCACTCTTGGCTTGGGCTCAGCCGCTGGTTTTGCAGGTTTTTCTGATGGTTCGCCTGATTGACAGCCGACACGTGGTTGGGCACGCGCCCGATCGGTACATGATTCTCGTGCTCGGAAATTACGTGATTGGAATGATTGTGGGGCTGAATGTGATTCGCGTGATTCGCCTGCGACTGTATCGTCTTCGTGATTTGGGACACGTGATTCTCATGATGATTGATCCTCTGGTGTGGTTTCTGATCGATCTGCAGATCAAACAAGCAATTCGCACATTGGTGACATCTTTGACTTATTAATTATTTCGAGAAACGCAGTCGTTTGATTAATTCACGCAAATGACGAAACTTTTTATATTATTATACAAGTATCGTCTGTATTATACAAGATGATTCTAATATAACTGGACTAGTTTATACCTCTTTTCAGTCAAAGTAGAAGAAAATAGTAGAGGAAAATCTTTCACTAGTTAATATGATCTACTGTTCTATATGTACTGATTATATTTTTTGAAACAATGCATCGATGCACTTGCAAAATGCAATTGCACTTTTTAAAATGGAATCATTCTTTTATTGTAAATAAATTCTTCTAATTTATTCTGCATATAAAAGTATTAGAATAAGGTTATAGAAGGATTTTTTCTTATGAAGATTTTTGAAGAATAACGTGTATTCGCAAAAATTTATTTCAGAAAATAACTTAAATTACAGTAATTTGTTTTAATATAACTAGTGACCAATTTGATGTTATAAAAAACATAAAAAAAAGCATAATAGAAAATGTTTAGACTGCCACGGTGCTACGTTTGAGCACTTAATGTAATAAAATAATTTTATAACATAAAATATGTATTTATTAGGTGTACAAATAAGTTTCCGCCGTTTGACAAAAGTTGGCGCCACCAATAAGTTATGGTTAAAATTGTCAGATGTAAAACGCCATTATCGTAAGGCTGGACATCTGTCAACAACATAACCTTGAAATATTAGTGAATTTTTATCAGTATAATATATTCTTTTGTGTGCGAAAATGTCGAGTTTTGAGCCGAATAATCGTCATTTGCG
>NJRP01000076.1:738183-788141 GCA_003063835.1 Aphaenogaster floridana | reverse complement strand
TCACATCATATGAAGGTACCAAAAATTGGGTCGATTCATGGATAACCTCAAAAGATGAAGCATTCTTCCGACGCGGTATCCGTATGCTGCCAGAAAGATGGGAAAAAGTAGTGGCAAGCGATGGACAATACTTCGAATTCCGTTCGAGTTCCGTTCTTTTACAATAAATGCCCAATTTTTGATAAAAAACGGCGGAAACTTATTTGTACACCTAATAATATCTGGCAAAGTATTGATCTTTCGATTATCTCACCTTAATACTTTCATACGTAGAATATTGAAGAATCGATTAATGCTAAAACAAGTACATAATTCTATTTGAAAAAAAGTGCAGCTTAATCTTACAAGTGCATCGCTGCATTGTTTGGAAAAATATAATTACAGAATGGAATTATATTTTTTATCAAGATCATGCTAAACAGTGAAAGATCTTCCTCTACCACGTTTTTTTCTTATAATTCCGAGTTACTAGGATCACCTTGTATATTGCCTGCGTTTACTCATTCATATCTATCGTTTATCATTTTCCTGATAAATATTCGACGTTAGCGACGGATCGTTTTCTATAGGAACGCCCTTTCAAGCCCTTTCAAGCCGATTCAAGCCCTTTACGTCGCTCGAGGTGCATCGGATAATCGCGAGAAGCGATCTCGTTCACGAGCTGGCACGAACGAATTCATTTTTCGCGCTTCTCTATTTCTCCGTTTCCGCCGCTCGCGTTTCCTCCTTTTCCCCGATGCTATCGCGCGATACGAAACGCGATCGATCTTAGCACGCAAATAAACGGGTTTCTCCCCGCGTGGTCGTGTACCGCAACCTGGTACAGAAATGCGGCGCGACACGACCATCAGGTGTAGGCGTTTCTTTCTTTTCAGGCCTCTCGCCGCGCAAAGAGACGAAAGGGAGGGAGAATGGGCGACGCGTAAATTAAGCAGCGGCTTCCGAGCTATGGGCGATTTCACGGACGTTCTTGCCGTCGAGCGGATAACCGACGCTTCGGCGAAAGAGGCGCCGGGTCACTCTTTTTAGCTCCTCTCCGCTTTCGTTGATTACGAAGATATGCGACGGAAAGTAGGTGATTGCATCCTGCGTTTCTTAATATCCTCAAGTGTACGAGTTGATGACGGCCTCTTCGATATCTGGTAGAAACCCGACGCCTTGCGTGTTACATGAGGTTTCTCCCTCTTCCCCCCACCCCCCTCTCTCTCTCTATCTTTCTTGAGATAGAAAAGATCGATCATGCTCGCTGACGGATATTAAATGAAATAGTCCACTAATGTGATAGCTAACAGGTGGGGCTACTCATATCAAGCCATGTAGAAGAAAATGTGGAAAAATCGATACTGAACGGCTTTTGCGAGAGAAATCCGGTGGAACCAGGATTGAAACCGGACGGTCAATAACTTGATAAGAGCTCCTAACAAGACTTGCGAAACGTACTAATTTTTTATGACGCACATCGCAACGGCTTACGCGAAAATAAGTTGGGCAATCAATTCGATAATCGTTCAACTTCATCTTGCTTTTTTTTCTAAACAATTAGGACGAAGTTGAGAGAATCGATCGTCAACGGAATGGCCGATGTTGTTTAAGAGCCATTTCGTTAAACAGGGTGTGGTAAACGCTCTCGTCGCGTGATGACACCGGGTATATCGATACCGCGGAATCGACGAGACCAGAATGCGCGAGCTGGATAAGCAGACGTCGACCCTGACCCACATAATCGTTTAATGCACCGAGACGCGACGTAAGACGTGGATGCGGTCGCTGCACGTCCAAGTAAGCTATATTGCGACAGATAATAAGCGCAACGGTCTAACGATTTCCGCGGCGACTGGTGCCATTATCGAGGCATAACTGTGATGTAAAGAGGTGCGAAGTACAGTGCCAGCGGCGGGGTTTAGGCAGGCGAAGAGGTACACGTGACAAACATTGCGACAACGGACTATGTACAGTGATGACAATCGGGAAGTTGTTGAAACTAAATGGCTGTTATTTTCGAATAAGTGGATAGAATAAAATGAATTAAACACTACACTGCGGAAGAGAGAGAGAGAAACTCGTCATTTGCATTAGTACATAGTGCAAAAAATATATGTTTATGAACTTGTAAAAATAAAGAGATTCAAACATTTAAGAAACTCAAACATTTGGTTGATTGCTCAGTGATATATGTTCAGAAGATTACAACATGGGCGGCCATTTCCGTGAAAGGAATTTATCTGGAATTCTTCGAAGACACAGTTATACTTACCTATAGTTATTAATGTTATACTGTAAATTTTGTAGTTATAACATTAATAACATTAATAACTATTCTGTTATTGTTATTAATGTTAGAAAATATATTCAATAGTTTTCAAAAACGCTGTGGTAAATTCAGATGGTCATTATTTCGAAAACATAAATCATCATGTCAGCCGAATTTTTATCTCCTTTTTATAATATTTATTTTTACAAATTTACATATGTATATTTTTTGCACTACTAATAAAAAATGATAGATTTCTTCTGTGATATTTTAAAATAATCTAATTTTGTCCACTCGTTACAAAATAACTATTTCTCGGTTGTCACCCTATATATTAATTTAAGGAAGTAATCTTGAACTACCATCTCTCTTGAGAAGCGAGGAATACTTATACTTTTTCGCTTTTTCATCAATAATTATTACTAACTCCTTCTCTTCATAGCCAAATAATAAAAAAGTTTGACATCCTTGAGATGTTTATTAGAAATTTATGCGAGTTGCCTCTCGGTAAAAATTAAGTACCGTTACATCACCTGATTAATGTAAGCTTTTTTACTTATACCTCGCTGCACACACCTGGGCCTATTAACCATAATACGAGACATTCGCGCTCCATTTGATTTCATTTAACAGTCCATTTGATTTAATTTATCCCATGTCGGAGCCTTGAAGGCTCAAAGATTCCTGGATAATAATAAACGTGACGAATGGAATACGCGACCTGATAGCTCTTGACTTTCTCGTCTAGTTTCTTCAAGGTCTCCTGTATAGTGTTGAGCGTCTTGTCGCTCGTCTTGTCTTCACTCTGCATCTCGCTGTCGTTGCACGTTGCCGCCGCTTCGTTCTGCGTCCTGAGCTCTTCGAATCTCTTCAATATTTCCCGGACGCTCAGCTTGCTCCCGTCCGCGTTTTCCTCAGTGATGGTCTCCATCTTCGCTATTTTGCGTTCACCATTAGTCCGCACGATGATCTGCTCGCCATCGTAGAACTCCTGAATCAAATTATCGTTCGTCCTTGATTCCTCGTCCTTCGGCTTCTGCTGAACCGGCTTCTTCTCCCAAACATTCTTCAAGGCTGCTGTATTCTTGAAATTTCTCAGCTCGCAACCTTCTTCGATCCTGAGCTGCTCGATGGTCGGCTGGCGATCGTTCGCTCGCGCGATTGGATGCAGGAAGGTTTTCTGGTCCAACTTGGACACATCTATCCTAGGGATGTTTTCATAATCGAACTTCTGCTGACCGAAGGGCTCCTTCCTGAAAGATTCCGAGCCTTGCCTGATGTTCTTATTTACGTCCAGGTGTTCGGAATCCAGCTTCTTCTTTTCTCTGTTGCTGTCTTTCGCGAAGAACTTGATAAAGCTGTTTCTCTTCGCTTTGGGTTGTCGGTCCGGATGAGACGCCTGCTCCAGAAACGCTCCAGAATCATCGGTGTGCCCGTATTCGTCGCTGCTCAATTCAGATTCCGAAGACTTCATCAGAAGACTGTCGGGAGAGTTCGTCTTGCGGTCTTCGTCGGAGAGATTCCTTGTTTCATGCCTGCCTATAAAATTACCTTTCTTCCGATAAGCCGATTTTGAATCTATGCTCTCGTAGTGTTTCCAATAACCTTCGTCTAGACGACTGAAGGGACTCTCGGGCGTCGGTCTGCGTTCCCTCGGATCCTTTCGAGGATCCGTGATGTCTTTCCGGGCAAGATCGTTGTACTCGAATTTGCGCAGGAATTCAGAACGACGCACGATTCGCTGCACGTTGCTGAAAGATTTCGGTTCAAGCTTGTGAAACTCACTCTCCGAGGATTCGGAGTAGTCGGTGAACTGATTCAGGATATCCGGACGGTGTCTCTGTCGACGTCTCAGCGTCGTCGGCAATTCGGCCCAGTTGCTCAGGAGTCTCCTGGAGAACACTCCTTCGGTATCGGACACTTCTCTCTCCATGATAGAGCTAGGGGATAGACCCTTAACAGAAGGCATGTGTCGACGCCTAGAAATAGCTATCGCGCACGCGTGCCAGTTGATGCCAGTTCAACTAGCGAATTCTGTATACGAAGCTTTTCTAACTCCGAACAATCGTAATTTCACTCGGATCTTCCGAAGGATGTAGATCACGGATGAAGGACCGTCCGCGGAACATCGTGAGAAAACGCCCGGAAGAAGACTCTCGTGGGACCCGGCCGAACAATGCGCACTTTTAATTATAATTACCTCGCGCCGACAGACTCTCCCCTGCCACGACGGGCGAGAAAGCTTTCATGCTTTCTTGGAATTGTCACGTCGGTCGCGTCGGTCGCGCACTCGAATTTTCGTTTTTACTGGCAGTTCGTTCGCGAATCTCGCTTATACGTTCGAAATTCGTCGATATCCGTCTCAGGTTCCAGATCACTCGAAGACACTCGGTCGGATAGTAACAAGGTAACGGACTTTTACCGATGAACGACGGTCGTCGCGCGATGACTGTTGGATCTTAACCGGGGAGGAAGAAACAACGGACGGCCGATCGTGATCTCGCTTACGCAAGTGCGGGGCCCTTCCGACCTTACTCGCGCAAGATCGTTAGCGATCGTGCGATCGCCGTCGCGTTCCGTTTATCATTACTCACCGCCGTTCTTACGCCGCTGTTTTTACACGGAGTGTGAAAGGCACGTCTCATCCGCGGCAGAATAATCGCCGCTGATTAACTATACATTCGAAGCGGAGAGTCGTGCATTAACGATCGGCAGTCATTATCATTATGGTAACCTTGTCGGGAGTTGCGAATTACAGCTGCGCGACGCCGCGCCGAGTCGAAAGTCTCTCAACGAACGGCACAATCATCAAGTCGTTTTCCACCACATGAGAGTTAATAGCTTAAGTTCTTAATGTTTATACATCTTGTAAAGTCATGTACTGCGACCAGAAGGCATATTCCTTTCGATATCTTCTTTTCAAGGAATCACGCTTCCGCCGGATTTCTTTATAATTATCAGCTTCAGCGTGAAAGGATCGACGTCGAAGGAAAATGTAACTTCGTTTCAGAAGTATTCGTCGAGCTTTTTAAAATTGCGCGCTGCGCAGAACAGGAAGACACGCGTTTCCCTTAATAGCTTCGAGTTAGCGGGTGTTCCTCCGCGGAAAATTAGCTTCGGAAGTCCGGCAGAGCCACTATTATCTCTCGCCGGCCGTTTCGCTTCGCGTAGCGGAGTTCGGATTCGTTTCTTCGCTTCGCGAGCGGATTCGAATCGGTGGGCCCCCTCGCGCGCTGAGTTTCGGCCCCGCGCGGGTTCTACCGTGTGACACAAGGATACGGACACGCGAGAACGTTGCGACACGCTACCACCTCTGCACGGCACGACGGCAGTCGATGAACTGAAGAGCCGCGGCCGCGAGGCTTCCGATTCCAAGGTGCCGCCGTTCCCTGCCGGCTGTATTCTGTTAGCCGATGCCCCTTCGGAAGACGGATATCTGGGTCGGGCCCCACCACCAGGCTCCCCGTGGTATGCGTGGCGCATACGCTAGCCGTGGAAAATCAGCGCTGCGCCGCTCTTACCTCTTAAAGAGGTGCTCTTTAATACCGCTCGATCTTGTTCGATCGGAACGAGTATGCTCCCGATTGTCGAACGAGATACGCGTCGAGGGGAACCGTTTGCCCCATTGCCGGGACCTGTCCCCCTCGCTTAAGGGGTAAGGCCACTCTAGAGCGTCAAAAAGGAACCTAATTTTAAGGATTTACTACAGGAAGGGAAATGAAAAATATATTTATAGGTCTTTATTACCTATACTTCAAAGTGCAAGAAAAAAAATTTTTTCAAACAAAATGGCAGCTGTACAGGTGCGTGACGGCAACCCCTTCTGACGGAGAATGCTCCGCGGCCGGAAACCTGACTCCTGTAATTTTCAACCTAGAACAAAAACAAAAATTTTTTTGAAATCTACATATCAAAAGCTAGAGAAAGACGTATGGATTTTTTTTATGTGCATATTTCTTTTGTTATAAACAATTTATTACCTACTTTTTTTATGTAAAAATTCAAAGTTTTTTCAAATGTGTACCATTTTTGCAAAAAGCGATATATTAAAATTTCCGTACGTCTTTCTCTAGCTTTTGATATGTAGATTTCAAAAAAATTTTTGTTTTTGTTCTAGGTTGAAAATTACAGGAGTCAGGTTTCCGGCCGCGGAGCATTCTCCGTCAGAAGGGGTTGCCGTCACGCACCTGTACAGCTGCCATTTTGTTTGAAAAAATTTTTTTTCTTGCACTTTGAAGTATAGGTAATAAAGACCTATAAATATATTTTTCATTTCCCTTCCTGTAGTAAATCCTTAAAATTAGGTTCCTTTTTGACGCTCTAGAGTGGCCTTACTCCTTAAACAACGGGGCACCTGAAGTCTCGAATAAATGCCGAATGGCAGAAAAGAAAGTGTTTATCTAAATGTGGCGGTCCTTTTGCTTCGGCGGAGCGAAATTATAAAAAAAATGCTGATAAAGTGAAAACACTTGCAACGTGGGTCGTCCCACATTCGCACCTGTTATTATCCGCCTTTCTCGGGGGGCTTCTTAATATTCAACGTCGAACTTTGTAATTAACTCTCAATATTAAAGTTAAACTTCAGCGCTCCGTCCTCCCCTAAAGCTTAATGCTCTCGCGAAAAGTCCTTCATAAATAATTTCATAAAAACCATGCGGGCGTGTCGTTGTTTCTTCTGAAGAATAATCTGGTCTGTGTTAGCAAAAGATTTCCACAAATGGAAGGAAATCCTTTGTATAGTGCCTATAGCTACGATTCCACACGACCACAATACATGTCGCGAGCACGGCAATGAAATAGAAATCGGAACCGGAAGAGGGAGGAAAAAGTCGGAAGCGATAGTTCATTACGCGGATAGATTATTGTGATTCGCAGCTCAATGGGATCCGTCCGCAAAATCTTTGGTCCCACGCCTACCAGTGCGCGATACGGTTTCAGTTTTTCCTCGTTTATTAAAAAGCAAAACCAGGAGTTTTCAAAGTGCCGCGGAAACGGCTTTCGGTGTTCAGACGACCATACACAGTCGATGCACCTGTCGCTAAACAGCCGGAAACAAACGATTATCCGTGGGGCCCTTAAAACCCAGTCACCCTTAGCCCTTAAATACGTAACTCCACATGCATTCAGTCTTTCCAATCCTTTAAATATTCTAGTTATCATTATTTTATGTAACTATAGATAACATATTACCAGCATTAAGTCTAATTAGAAATAATTTTAATAAAAATAATTTTAACTCAATAACAGTATTAATAAAATTAATATGTTCTTGTTTTATTAAAATTGTTATTGAATTAATAAGATTATTTCCAATTACACTTAATACTGTTAATACAAATCATTTTTTCCGTATAGATTTAATTTTATGTCTAAATTGTGCAGTTTTATCTCACAGAGATTTGTATTATAAAAAAACATCTGTTTTTTTAAATTAAAATTTCGTCCAGAGGATATTCTCATTTTGCCGTACCACGAAAAATGACTGCATTTTTTATTTCAGGAGATCGTTGAAGAAAGCTGCAGTTTTCGGAGACTTTCATTCATCATGTCGAGAAACTCCAGCCGATATCCGCCCCCGGAGAAATGGCACTTTCTCACTCCGCGTTCTTTCTGTTTCTACAGAGCGACATTTTTCTCACATTGAAGAACGAAATTTCCGTGATCCGGATTGCGCCGCGAGATTTGTTCCCATTTTTCCCCCTCGTCCGGAAATTAGAGAGACCGGTCGAGCGACAGCGAGTGCGGGGAAACACTTTCCGTGTCTTACGTTTTCTATTTACTTGCTCTTTCGTTCCGCAATTCTAGCCGCCGGGATGTCACGTGGTGATTGCACGGAATGCGCGCGAGACAGTGAAATTGAAATTGTTGTCCTCCACTTTGCGCGCTTGCAACACGATGCCTATTACTTTAATGAAAGGTGTTCTTTGGCTTCGGGATATTTGATTGGACGGCCGGCATGGTAAAGACGGCTCGGCAAAGGCGGCACGATTATATTGAACTTTAATCCGCAGAGCTTCTCTACTTTGCATAAATACTTTTATCTTAATCATGCAGAAAATCCTCTCAAAAGATTTTACAAAGATTTTAGTATTTTTCTAATTAGAAAAAGTTAAAAGGATATTCTGAGATTCGAATTACAAAATAGAAATTTAACGAAATATTATCTCTCCCGGAATTACCGTTATCATTGCTATATATAATATAAACAACAAGATAAATTACTTTATATTAAAAAATGTTATCCTAACTGGTCAGAAAATAACTCGGTCGAGGATAACGTATAATAAACTAAACGCTTTATCCGACAGGTTCCAATTAAATTTACACCTACTTGCCAATTATATGTTTAATATGGAATAGAAACGTTTACCTCGCAGTACAGCGTGCATAAGACCGGAAAAATATGTTACGAAACACGCTCTTCATAGCTACAGTCGACACTTTCCAAAAGGAGAACATCTTATGTGGATAAAAAATTAATATAAAGTATTTTAAAATTTCTGTACTTTTGTTTAAGGGTGACTGGGGGAGAAATGAAGGGCGCGTAGGAGATTTGGGCCAACGTGGCAGAAAGAAATAATGAACACCGTTTCACATTAGCAATTCAAACCACTTCCGGTGTTGGCGTGTGGAGAGCAAGCTGCCTCCGGTAAATGCGAGTTGCTTGAACTCGGAATCGCTCGAAAGAAATCCAAGTATCTGCGTTCTCCTTTTTTTTTATCGACGCTGATATCTCCGCGAAAGATGCAGAAAATTAGGACGGTTGTGCTATTTGATGATTAAGGAATTATTACGCGGTTCAACTACTTTGCGAGATGAAAATGCTATTTTTTATGGCACACTTCCGAGACGTCAAATCTGTAGATTTCAATTCTCGAGTACTCTCGATTTTACGTGAAAACTGCTCACCAATTAAAATTAGTAATAATAAAGGAGAAACGTCAAAGTATAATGAAATTATCATTCCTTTGTAATATAAAGACTTTCCTCAAGAAACGCATTGGACAATGGAGTCGCTATGCGACTAATTAAACCGGCTTTCTACGACTGCCGGCTGGTCTCCACGCCGCGCGATGTTTTCATGAATACTGAATATCGCATATCTTTTACAAACGGCTCGCCGCATTCCGCCGTTCCGATCCTTTGACATCATTCCATATCTTTGGCTATAGACGCCGCGAAGAGAAACACCGTCTTCCAACGTTGCGCGAAACATTGCACGCACTTGCGATTACGCGGCTCGCTTCTTGTACCGTTATATAATCCGCAATGGAATTTGAAATTGCGCGCATGCCGTAGTAAAGGTCGTTTATTCGACAATTATCTTGATCGAGGAAAAACTTCAATCGACTATAATTGGGGGAAATTGCTTGATTGTCAACGACAACGTGAAAGTAAGATAGCATCGGAAGCATCAGAATTGCGACACACGAAGCGTGGTTTCCATTTAAATGGTATATTACATTCTTGGTTTTTAATATTGAAATATAGTTGTACGAAATGTGCGACATTGTAACAAATCATTAATGAATGTCAAATTAACGCGCGTTGAACATTTGATTCGAAAATTGCTCTGCGTTCCCAGCTTTCTCTTTCCTCAAAAGAATAATGAAAGTCCATGATTTAAGAGCGAAATCTTTGATGTAGGTATATGTAAATATATCAGAATATATATCGAGACACTTCAGCAAGAATTCTTCGGCAAGAGTTCTTCTGCGTTCGGCCATCGGTATTCGGGAGAGCGTCCGTCACGCTGAACGATCGCTTCTTGAATCGCGTGCGGCGACGATGCATGCAGGTGTATCTGATGAACAGGCGTAGCGCGTGTTATAAGAAATCCGATCTCTCCGTTTGCACAAGACATAAAGACGAGTCTCCCTCCTTCCTCCTCTTTCTCCCGCGCTCTCTCGTTCACGCGCAAAAAATCATCCTGCATTTCTGCGGTCTTAATGATTCACTGAGAATAGACTCGAAGAGAGAAGGAACTTTTATCTTTAAGAGCGGTTGTCTGCATATATCGTCTTTGAGAGCCTTCAGATCTTTCAGAATGTGAAAGATCAAAACATTCGAAAGATTAAAATCTCATATCTTTTTTTTTTGCAATAGTTACGAAAGGAATCGAGAAGAGCCGGTTTGCAGGGAATCCCCAACCGCAGCATTCTCGCGGGATGATATTGTGCAACTTCGGTCAAAGATGAAGAAGCGTAAAAGAATAGATGTATCGAGCGCGGCGTCGGTGATGGATCGCTGGTGCCGACGTTGTGCGATGGTGGAAAAAGGGGGAGAGATAAAAGCAGGCAGGAATAAAGAGAGGAGGAGGCATTGGCCAGCATATATGACCGCTCACTGGAAACGCAATTTACACTAGGCGTTGCCCGCGGTTGCCTCGTTACAGGTTGCGTGGCACATCATGTGTGCCGTTATCGTTTCCGCAGTCGACCATCGCTAATTGGTCGTGGACGAGCGCGTGACGTTCGACCGTCCGCAGAAGAGACGAGATCACACTCACCAGCCTGATGTATCTGCCGATCATCTCCGCCAACTGCGGGGCGCGAGTCGTGTGCAGAGGTAGTCTAACCCCCGAAGAGATCTGCAGTATGCACACTCCCGATCTGGAAGAATTCACGGAGACGATGTCCTCCAGCGGCAGGGTCTCCAGAATGATCAGGTCGCCATTGAGCGTGCGCTTGATCAATCGAAGTCCGTGATGCGACACCGCCACGTGTTGCGTCTCCGGGTGTTGAGGACCGATCTGCGGCAGGATTTAAATTAAAATTTAAATTACCGAGCCGTGAAATGATAAGATAATTTTCAGACCGTTTCTGTTCTTTGATTAGCGTTTTTTAATCGACGAAGAAAGAACGTTTGAATTATTAGTCTAAACATCAAGAAAGAACGGACATGGACTTACCGATACAGGAAATATTCGGGCAAAGTACAACGGCCACTGCTTCGCCATGTCCACGATGTTCTTCTTGATCGTGATCTTGTGCTGCGTGCTCTGGAGATTATCCAGCGTGACGCCGTAATTGTCCAGCATCTTCAGCATGTTCTGCCGATCTTCCTTGGTGATTCTTATGCTGGAGGTCGCTAATACATCGTAAGCGACCTGGCAGAATACCAGATGCAATGCCAGAGGACTGTTCAGCGTCTCGTTGGGCGCAAACACTTCTTTCTTGACTCTCAGAGTCCACGTAACTCTGTTATACGTGAAATGCGCGTTGGAGGTTTGCGGATAGAGCTTGGTATTCACCACTTCCTGGACTTTCTCGATCTCCGGCTTGTCCGCCGGTGGTAATACCGGCTTGAGGAATTCCGGCCACTCTTCGATCTCGATCCTCTCCATCTTGTCGGTGCGATGGGTCGAGGCTACGCTCGATCGCCTGTCCACGTCCCGGTCCAGCTTGTTGAAGCTCTGTCGCGCGACAGTAAAGGACTCCCTCGTGTTCGGGATCACGCCGAAGTCACGTGGCGACGGCATCCCAAAGCTGTCCCGGGATTTGGGGGACAAGTCCCGGGTCATGCCGAAGGGATCGCGCTTCCCGGTCGATCCGTCGAACGCGTACTTGGAATCAAAGAGCTCGGAGCTGAGATCGCGGCGCGAGTCAAAGTCGGAGCTGCGATCGCGTGCCGAGCTCGCTAGATCGGTGCTGTCTTTGCTATAGAAGTCCTTGGACTTCGCGTCCTGAGCGCGAGCCTTATCAAAGTCATTTCGGTAATCATGACTGTCGCGCAAATGCTGCTGAGAAGCGAATATGTCACGGCTTTGACTGAACATCTGGTTCTTCGGGAAATGATCGTAGGTCTCGGAGTCCGGAGACGTGCGAAAAGAGTCGCGTGTTTTCGGCTCGATTGGTGCTGGCGGAGATCGCGGCTGAGGTACGCCGGATTGGCTAGAAACGAACAAATTAAATTATTTGCTGATTTTATTATTTAACAGAACACGTTCATATCTGATAAAATAAAATCTTTTTTTACTTCTTGAATTTTTTATGGCTTTTCAAGGATTGAAACGATTGCTATAGACTTGCTATAGTATTGCTTTAAACTTAGAATGATTAATCACGATAATGTTTAATCTACATAACGTCGTTACCTGTTACTATACACACTGCCGCCTCTTGGACTCGGTGGCTGCGGTGGCGTGATGGGAGGCGGGGGCGGTACAGGCCGTTCCATTCTCTCGATCTGTGTCCTCACCACCTGAGCTTGCGTCATCATGTCAGTCGTGCCTTTAGAAGTAACGCTTTGAGTGTCATCAACAGTGGAAGCATAATCGTCCCATCTGCCACCTTAAAATCCGAATTTTTCGAAAGATTAGATACACATCTAAGCATTTGTGGCTTCATAATGCACAAAGAAAAATTTAATTACCCAGTTGCTGTTCTAACAGAAGCTTTCTGTTATCTTCCAACCGTTTAACCTTTCCATCTTCTCGCGGGAGAGCAGGCTTCTCAGCGGTCTTCGTGGATCTCACGCTATGATTCGCCGTTACCTTCTCCAATCTCTGTCTCATCTCCGAGCTGAGTTTCAACTTTCCAATACTTCCTGGTGATGGTCTCTGCGCGCCCACTTCCAAAGCCGATCTGCAAAAGAATTCGACAATTTGCATCATCGCTCTTTTAAGACAATATAACTGATATAAACGCAAAAAGAGGAACTTGATGTCAATTACTTCGATTTCTTTTTCTTCTTCTCCCCTTCTTCTTTGTATCCGTTCTCATGTTTCGCTGCGGTTGCTGGCGGATGCGCCATGGACCGATCTTCATTGCTGACGATGTTCTCAATTTCGAATTCTTCCCACTCGACGCCACCTTCCGTCGTAGCTTCGCCTTCGCCTTGGTCGTATTCCTGATACTGCGGCGTTAACTTGCGTTGCTGTTGTTGCTGACGCATCTTAAATTCTATGAAACTGTCCTGTCCTTGATTCTCGTTCGAGTCGCTAGGCGGTGGCCACCTAGACAAAAAAAAGAATTAGTCGCCTGGATTAGCGATTCATTGCCAATTTGTTGGATTTTGGTTTTACCTCCATTTCCCGATGCGCACCGTCTTCGCCCTACCGTACGGATCAAGGAACGGTCTAGATTCGGAAGGATCGTGAGATTCCAAAGGCGGCGGCATCGGCGGGGGCGGTGGAACACCTTTGTTATTGCTCAAACTTGAAGGATTGCTGTCCACGCTGCTCTTCCTGTTCTTCAGCTCGCTGAGCACGTTAGTAAAGTTGCTTTGTATGTTATTCTTATTTAAATTGACCCTCTTCACTTCCGCTTGCGCCGAAGACGCCTTCCTATCTACCGCCTTTCGATCCACGCTGATCTTTCGCGCGTAATCGACGCTTGTTTTCCTAATGGCCTCAGAATTCTTTCTGGGCGGACTCTGGGACCGATGAATTTGGGCCTTCACCGTCATCGTTTCCTGCCGCTGACTCGTTGGAGTGGAGGTTAGCAGAGAGGTTCCCCGTTTCTCAGTTGACCATAATTCACCGTCGTCGGGTTCTCTAAATGAGACCTAATCCAAGAAAGGTTCAGTGGAGTAAATTGATCCTCGATCAATTTAAAAAATTATTTACAGCGATGAAATTCGCAGGATTCTGGCGAAAAAATTCTCATAATATCCCATATTTTTAAGAATTTTTCATATTTTAAATTTATAAAATTTCTTAAAAAATACAATATACTTCTTCAGATTTTAAGTTTTCTTCGGAAATTATAGAATGAGAAATTTTAGAATATTTCAGAATTTACACATATATAAAAAATTGTAGAAAAGCTGCAGGCTTTTCCGTATTTTTTCACATTTCTGAAAAATGTGTCAATTTGTATAACAAATCTAAAATTTAAAAAAAATTGTAGAATTTATATAAAAATTCTGAAAAGTTATATAAAGAATTCTAAAAAAATTTTTTGCCAGGAGAGGATTGAATTCTAAAAAATTTATTCGGAAGAAAGTCGCGATGATTCGATGAATGAGACATTATCTGATCAGGTTGGTCCAAATATTTTCTTCTTCTGCTAGACGATATGTACACGATATTTCCGTAGCCGTAGGAAAGCCACAAGGTACAGCAAGTAGGTTAGTTAAAATCAGTAGATACCTTGGAGTAGCGTCCGATAGAATCATTGGGCCCCATATGGGCACCGATTGGGGGGGCTGGGGGAACAAGATTCATGCTTGAGGGGCCAGCGGGTAACACCGTGCTCTGGAAACACACACCCCATGCCGCGACGCGGCTCAGAAACCCATAGGATCGCCCAGAACACACGACGGTAGTTTCGTTAAGAGTTAGCTTTCATTAAGTGCGTGTACCGCCGGTTTCAGTTACCGATGACAGATCATCGAGTTAATGACAGTTAAGTGACCGTGAAACGTGATTACGAGCCGCGACGATTGCGGTGAACCTCTTGTGATCGTGCTCGACATGCAACGTCTGCCATTGATCCATTTATCGTGATTCAATGTTTAGAAATTCAATATCATCTGCCCAAACAATGTAAATTTTTAAGTGTCCAAAAAAATATTTGAAGAATTAAGTGTCTGGAAAATAAACAAACTTTTTTGGACGGATATGTCCAGCGATATACATAGCAATCTAATTTAATTCGAATCACGGTAAGGAGATCAATCCATTAATCATTCTGTTAACTCACATGAACCTCGGATATTAGATTTTTTGTACAGATTTCTTGCTCTCTCGCTCTTTCCTTTCTCTCTGCTAATTACTTACCGGTTGTTGTGCCGAGTTTTGCGGGCTCTGGACCAAGAGCTGCTGCAAAGCCTGATTTTGCGCTAGCAGCTGCTGCTGTATCTGAATATTCTGCGCCATCGCACTCTGCAGGAAGGCTCGCTGGAGATTCTGTTGATACGCCATCATGTCGTTGCTCTGACTAGGCGGCGAATTGGGATATTGCGGTAAGCTGAGTCCCTGCATGCTATAGATCGGAATGGGCATAAAACCCGCGCCCATGTTCATGCTGGTGTTCTGCGCGGACGAGACCTGTTGAGCAGGGCTGAACATGGGCATCATCATAGGCGGTGACATCATGCTCTGCGCGATGGGGCTGAAGTTGTAGGCTGCATTTTGATTTGGGATATCCATATTGCCGCCTCCCTTGATCTTCTTCGACAGTTCGCTCGCACTGATATCCGCGTCTTCGCTTCTCGCCATCATCCCGTCGACGAAGTCATCGACCGTGGCTACTTTGGTAGCACGACTATCGATTCTTTGTAGATTCCCGAGAACTGTTTGATCGCCGAATGGCCTGGTGTCGTATGAACCTTTTATTGAAGCAGCTAAACTGCGAGCATCCGATAGTTCGTCGAGATTGCCGTCCAATACGGGCATAAAGAGCTCGTCCAGGAACTGGTCCACGTCGGAGGCCTGACTGGGCACTCTCACGCGTCGCACATGCGATGCCAAAGAAGGTGCTTCGCTTGTATCGGACATGGCGGACGATTTTACCCCGTATTCACTCTTCTCAATGTAAGCACGACTAGACTGACTTCCCGGCAGCGCGCGTTTGCCTGTAAACGCGAGAGGAATAATCGATACGCGGTCGATACGGAAAAATTGAGTTGCATAATTGTCTACTTTCTCCGCGATGGAAATTCTCCGCGAAATAAAATACGTTTTACGCAACAACGAATTAAATAACGAGAGTAAAGGACAAACTCGAGATTATTGACATCGTGACGTAATACATCTGTGCGGTTCAGTAAAATCTTTGACAATTTTTCGAAAAATGATAAGATGATAAGAGAAGAATGATTTCTTCCCAACTACTTACCAGGGTATTGCGACTTGATGAACCTGGTTTGCGACCTTATGTAGCTCTTATCATCCTCCGATCTTCCGGTTTGACTAACGGACTGAATATCCGGGTATTCAAAGTCAATCGTGAGATCCTCCTCCTCGATGTTGGGCTCCGTCGTCCTTGTGACCCTGCTGTACTTCCTCTCTTGCGTGATCTCAGTACGCGTCATATATTCGACGTTACTGACTGCCGGGGTCTCACCAATTCTTTCCAGACTGTGATACCGCTCGTTTAACTTAGATGAGGAAAGCCCGAGATTGGCAAGTTTCACCGGTGAAGGCACGACTTCCGACTGAAGTAGATTGTCCAAACTTCGGCTGCGCTGCTTCTCCTTCTCGAAATAGCGATCGTTCAAGGCGGATTTCCTCGACAACCCCATTTCCGCCGTGGTCTCCAAAATGGCCTCGTGCGATTGCTTTCGTACCTACGTGTGATGTATTATGTTTTCAAACACATTTGGGAAAAAAACAATTTAGTTATTAAAGATAGAATTGAAAGAGAGGCGAATAAATATAAAAAAAAACGCACCCACACGCAAACACATTGATTAATATAGAATAAATGTTTTTTAACATTTTTTTTAAACAAAAGTATGGTTACATTTTTAACAGAAACATATTTTTTAATCAATTTCTCTCAGTTTATACAAAATTTTATAAAAATTATAAATAATTGGATGTTAAATTGAATGTTAAATAATTTGATTTAATTTCTTGGAAAAAAGCTATGTATATTTAAGTTTTTAGTTAGACTTATTTATAAAAAATTACAAGATTAATTGAACTAATACATACGGGTGGTTTTGTAACGGGTGGCTGCGGCGGAGGAACTACCGGTCGCCTGGGTACCTGGATTTCCACCTCAACAGGCTTGTCAACTACTACTTTTGGCACTGATTTCCTTTCCAGAGGCTGGAAGGTTTTTAGGATAGGGATTTCCATCTCTTGTTCCAACTCCCGAATAACTTGGGCGTGCTGAGAAGAGACATTCCATTATTCTAAATATCAAAACTTAACAATTTAACAGCAACTTCCTTTCTAGTGCATTCTCAAATTTATTATTCCTTAGGATTTCTCTATCATTTCTTATCTTATCATTGAAAGACAATACTGAAATTTTCTTACCTCTCGTTTTTTTATGGGCGGCAGACTGTTTTTGCGCTGTTCCAAGAACATATGCTTGGCGGCAGGGAAAGCTGGCGCCAATTCCATCTCCGAGATCAAGTCCAAGACGTAATCGAAGCCGTTCGTCTCTGTCACGATAGCGTCCGGGCCGTCCAGTTGATTCCAGAGCGTGATGGTCCAGCCGGTGTTCTCCACCCCGTGGTTTCGAACCGCGAGATTAGCCAATTCTTCGCACGTCGTCCAGGAATCCATCGCGCATGTAGTTGTCTCGCCTGTAAAACAATGTAAAACGAGAAGTTGTCGATTACAATGAAGTTTTCATGGCAGCGCACTTTATTTTTACGAATTCGAGAACGTGGTTTACCGTCGTAGAAACCAACGCTGAGCGCCATATTTACGCGATTCCTGTTGGCTCGCCATTCTAGGACGCACGGCGGATAATTTCTGGGTACCTGATGCACCGTTTGCTGATTATTATTCATCATGCGATATACCGTTCTCTCGCCTTGCAACAGTTTGCGTTGGCAGTAAGCCTTGTAGCCGTCGTAGGCGTGATCGGAGACGTATCTGATTAGAGAATATTAATTAGAAACAAGAGTAACAACGTATCGCGTATCCGGTGTGAACGAAGACACTTACTTTAACAGATACTTGAAAAGCGTAGCGCTGGGCTGGAATGCTGACAAGCAATTGGACAGCAGCAACCATCCTCTCTCCTTGTTGGCGTCGTTCTCGTTCTTCCAGGTTTGATTCGCCAACTGGCACAGTATCTCATCCCTCAGCTTTTCATTCACGATGCCTTTGTTAACGATATAATCGCCCAACGCTTGTTCGCGTTTGCCATTAAGATTACTCTCATTCATGAAGCGCAATATCATCTTAAAGATCATCAAGGAGTCGGTGTAATCCTGATCGCGAGCCTTCGCTAGGAACGGCGTCTTGATCGGCTCGCGCTTCATCCCGAATATGTGGCTCTTGAAATAAATGTTCGTGAACTTCGAGAACTGATACTGATCGATGTCAGACGGTAAATTGTAGGTATAGTTCATCGGGATGACTTGGCCGACAACCTTGAGGAGATTTCGCTCGGTGTGTGTAGGTTGCCAATCTGGAAAAAATATATAGAAAGATTCTCGAAAAATATTGTGGAAGACATAAAACACGTCTTAAGGTTTGGATGAGTTCCACATCGATTGTTTATTTACCCCGATAAAAACGTACCATCAAGTTTACTGTAAATAAAAGCTAGTTCTGCGGGAATCTCCAAATGATTTACACCAGCAACAGCTCGCGAAGTTCTTTCTTGCTCCTCCCGTTGTTGCTTCGCCTTCGCTCGTTCTTTACTGGCTCTCTCGATCTCCGCTCTCTTCGCCATCTCCTCCTTCAATACTTTGAATGTCTCTCGTTGTTTTCTACCTCTGTATAGTTTCTGCGCCATCAGGACACCCTTCTTCATCGCGCGGAACTGCTTACGTTCACGGTAACCGCGATACACCGCTTGTATCAGCACTGTGCTTCGCGATATGTTGAGGAATCTCCTACGTGCCAAGAAGCCCCTTGTGTATCTGCAAAAGAATCCGTTAGAGCGACGTCCGGGGGAGATTCACACATTTATTCACATTAATTTCACTATTTACAAGAAGCAGGTGTAGTAAAATGAATTGAAAAGAATTTATTTCTGTGAGATATTTAATCGTCATAGAAAATTATATAAAATTATATAAAATTAATATTCTAATGAAATTATAAATATCGTGTTTCTTTTTTTTTTGCATAATTTAATACATACCTTTGGACTGTAATGGCTGCTCTCTCCAGAATCAACGCTCTGTTATATTCCAGGGCTCTCTCCAATGATTCGCGTAAGAACACTCGTGTGAGTCCAAGCTGATACTGCGACTGCGCTTCTTTCGGAGCCGCTTTGTCCAAAATTATTCTGCAGAGCTCCTTGTTGGGTGCACCCCTAGGTAAATGCGTCGAGACAAGATAACGATACCGATCCACAAAATGTCCGAACAGCAGACGAACCGGGTAGCCCGTTTTCCTGATGCGAATCGTCTCCAACATGCCCGTGTATCTTAATTGTTCTAACACGCAGGGCATGTCAAATTTCATCGGTGCCTTCTCGGTATTCGGCTTGATGCAACGGACAAACCATGGGTTACATCTGCGGCGGAAGAGGAATAAAAACTTTAACAATAATTATCCAAAAGAATCGAGCTTTTATACTGTTAGCCTTCTCAAACGTTCCTTTTCCGATGTTATTTCTGGCTTTCGGTGTCGGAAAATCGTTAGAATCGTTCAAGAAGCCCATTGTTTAACGAATGGCTTTGACCGTCACGATTCTGATAATTTGTCTTTAGAATGAAAAATAAATTGCGTGTCGGGCGGTCATTGGTTTGCTCGACGGTCGTGTCCGCATGCTATTAGTGCTTGCGCGCGCGTCGAGATCTCTGCGCGCTCACATTATTAGCGCGCGTACCGATTGCGCCGCGCTACTTAACGCGAGTATTTGTAAATTACTGTAATTGAGGCGGACGTAATGCCGTCCCTCTCACAGGGGATTGGAGCGTGTATTCTGGTTGCAGTTGCACCCGGAATCGTCACCCCTATATGAGTTTCGAACAATTCTGGATTTTTTAAAATTATTTATTTTACGTTATTAAGTTATTAGAATTCTCTAAACTTTAGAGAATTCTAATAACTGTGATTAGATTTATTTAAAAATTGTTTCCCATAATATGCTATTTTTTAATATCGCACGACAAATTTATCGTTTGAACTTGTTTCGGAAACTTACTGTGACATAGATTCTAAGAGTTGTTGAAGGCTATCGTGAAATCGGGCTGAAACAGTCGGGGTTCTCGGCTTCATAGTGACAAATCTGCCATTCGGCTTATTCATAGTTTTATTAGCTTCGTGAGTGTTTCTGACATGCTGGAACATCTTGCTAACCATCTGTAATCGTCACGATCGTAGATTAAGATTTCGCTGTAAGATTCCTTCAATCTAACAGCATAAGAAAGACGAGAACTCACCGAAATCTTACTGCTGATCAGCAACTCGACTACATCTGGTCTCAAGGTATCCCTGTTCTTGTCTAGAAAGCCCTCCACGTTGTACCAGACCTGTCCGGCGTAATGCCTGATCGCGAACTCGGCGGAGTTCATCCTGGGCCTGGAATACAGCTCGCTCAGCGCGTGATTGTAATGGCATTTCTCCAAGAAAGAAAGATCCGTCGCTTTAGGGAAGTTGCTCTCGTCGTCCAGCAGGTGAAGAATGCCCACCGGCTTTTTCGCAATCAGGTGGATGACCGGCAAGTTATCCTGAGGCAGATAGATAATCAAGTTATTCCGGGGACTTACGCCGCTTAAGCTGACACGTTTCACAAACAATTATATCGCTCAATCTCACCGTGTAGTTGATGGTAGTCCAGTCGATCTTCTCCTTGGCATACTCCTGTTGCTCGAGCTTGAAAATGTGCTTGTTGAAGTAGAACTGCAAGTTCTCGTTCGCATAGTTGATACATAGCTGTTCGAAACTATTCTCCGTGAAATTCTCGAAGCCGAAGATGTCGAGGATCGAAATGGCGGCCGTCTGCTTTGTGCCCTTATAGACGATATGGTTGACGCGCGCGACTAGCCACGAGAAGAGCGAGCTGTACAGAGCTTTTGCGAAAGCGTCCCTGGCATCAAGGGCTTGGTCGATATTCAGAGCCGTGAATACTCTCTCGTTCCTCGCTTCCTGCGACAATAAATGGACGGATTTATGTCTTGTTAATTTAATGATAATTGAAACAAGAATTCCAAAATACGCTTATAACAGACATTTAGAACAACCTAAACTCCCTTTTAAACATCTTCATGATGTCTCTTCGACGTATACGTCGATTTAATCAAAGTGAGAGATGTACCGAAGAAGTGAAAACTTACTGTCGTCTTGGTGGTGAGCGCTCGGATGATGCCATCGGAATTTACTTGAAGAAGGTGCGCCGCCCAGCGTATTTCAGCGTCGGAACCGACTTCCACGCCTTCCTGGCCATGCCTCATTTGCTTCCGGTGAAAGTAAACGTTCCCTAGATGCAACACGCTGGCTAGAATCTTGAAAATCGTGTCCTGCTCCTCGGACGAGAAGCCGAGAACCTGCATGGCCGACAAGAGCGCCTTGAAATCCTGTACGTCGCTCTTGCCATCGATCTCGCAGTTTCCACCCTGAAACAGACGCGGAAAAATTTTATTATCAATGATTTTGCGACACTATCGACTATCCCTTCTCCCTCAAAATGAGATATGCGGGGATTTTGTCATACGTTTGCACAAACGCACCTGGTTTAAATAAAAATACTTGTCCGGTGTAAGCAGGCCGTATTTATCCCTGAGTTGCTGATCGAGTCCAGCTAGAAGTTCATAGAACACGTGGTAGTTCCTCTCCTCCGAAGCTTGAGTTACTATCCTACTCTTTTCTAGAAGATATTGCGTTATTCTACCGCCTATGATCGCGCCGCTGAGAAATAGAAAAATTGTTTATACCAGCAAATTTTTATTTCATTGTTCTTTAACCCTTTCATTCCCAAATTATTTAACAACAACAAAACAGATATTTGCATTTTTGAGTGACTCATAAAAACATGTTGACATTTTTAAAACGTATATGCTTTATTTATATATTATTTTTATAACAACTATGCATAATAATTTGCATTGCAAAGTTTTATTATACATAATAAACTCCTTTTTTTTATCTGCAGTAAATCTACTTAAAATATGTCAAGAAAATTATAATTCTGTAAGTTCTTATTGTATTTATGATAACTTTTATCACACCGACTCGTAATAGCGCCAAATAAAAAAACAATAATACTCTACGTTATCAAAAAATTTTTAAATACATATCAAAATACGTACTATTCATACAAGTGTAAAGTCTTTACAGTCATCTGTCTCATACAGTAAAACTCCGTTTACCTGCGCTCCATTTATACGAACAAGTTCAGTTCCAAATATAGCTGAGCTCTTATCTGAATTACGGTCGAGCGAAGTCACAGTTATATGAACGCGTATTGTTAAACTGAATATACATTCAGTATATTATTCACGTACATCAGTATATAACTTAAATATACAAACATTTGTTTGTGTTAAGAGTAAACTAAATATGTGTTAAATATGTTTAAGTGCTAACGAAGTATGTGTTAGCTTATACAAAACACACAGATGTGCTCGACTTTTCTGAACGTCAGCTCCTGTTATCGAAACTAAGTAGAGGGGAGAGCTAGTGAGCCTCTATTATTCGAACCATTCGGTTATCGAAATTGTCTTATCCCCCGACAATACATACGGATAAACAAAGTTCTACTGTATATAAGACTATAAGGAACAAATATATATTTACAGATATGAAAATATAAACAGCAGTAATATTTTATTTCATAATTCATGATACGTAGCCACTGGCTACAGTGGGAACGAAAGAGTTAAAATACATTTTTGTATTTTTAAAATTTTACTCACTCCCTAAAGTGAACCTCCAAGTACTTCCCAAATCGACTGCTATTGTCGTTTCGCGGCGTTTTGGCATTTCCGAAGCTCTCCAGGAGAGGTGTCGCCTCCAGGATCTGCTCGGTGACGAGATTGTTCGGCGCACGATTGACGGCCGCGAGATATTGCATCACCAATTTCGTGGACTCTGTCTTTCCCGAGCCAGACTCACCGGAAATGACGACCACCTGATTGGCACTGGAGTTATTGGCTGCAGTCACCTGACTGTACGCGGATGAGCCCACGGCGAATAAATGCCTGCGAAAGATAGTAAAATAGTACGCAAATCTTCTTCAGGCACAAGTTAATCAAGATACAATCTAATCTCTACAAAACTTATATAAAGGGCAAAATAAACGTAAAATAATGAATTCAGTTTTATCGATGTTTAAATAAATCGTTTGCAACTGACAAAACATACTCTTGACACAGTCTTCACTTAATTGATGTTTACTTAATCAAGCAATCTTTATTTAATTCCGTCTTAGCATTTTGTAAAAAACAGATAAATAATTAATACTAACGGTGGGAGTGTACCAAGGATTCGCCCCTCGTAAAGCTTCACTTGATCCAGTCCGTAGATGTCGAACATTTTGTACGGATTCACCGCCACGAGGATACTTCCTGTGTACGTCTAAAAATTCAACACATATGATTATTGGAGTTCAGTTGTTAATACTAAATAAATTGAATAATAACGTAAAAATGCAACGTACGTAAATTAATTCCTTGTCGTAACGGATCTTCAAGTTCCATAATAACGACGCCTCGTTCAGATCCCTGCAATTCATTCAATTTGTTTAACGTCGGTGTGTGACAATCACGCAAATAGACACGTAATAATTTCGTGACTTACGTCAACTGAATCATGTCCTCTACACCATTTTGACCTAAGTCCTGCCTGGGCTTCACTCCGCTCAGGTTGGTGAGAGTGAAGACTTGCGGCTTAAACACGTAATTGTATGCAATTATTCGTCCGTTTTTCCGCACGAAGATCCAGAGTGATCGCGGCGGCTCGACAACATGCATTTGTATAATTTTTATGACAACTCGCGAGCCGACGATTACCCGGCGACACTTTCCTTCCAATTTCTAACAGCGTAAAAGGGACACGGGAAAACGTGTCACGTGTCACGTGGCTAAATACGTGACTTTCCAGCTGAAACGAATTTTCAGCGATCGTACCTGCCGTATTTTCTCGACGCGGCTTCTAAGGAGAATGTCCGATAAAAAAGGAGGATTCGTGCGAATTCACATAAGAAGCGAGAGAGCCACTCACGTGAGACTTAACCGGATACCAGCCCGTCTCCGTTTGCAGTTGCATCTCCATTGGCGCCGGTGTTAGCAGTTATTTCCGGCAGATTAACGAAACTTTATCGTCAAATTTCGAAAACCCAAAGACACTTTGTGTTACCATTTAATGTAAAATGTTTCTGACTGACTCCATTTACGAGAAATAATCGTGAAAAATTAGAAGAGCCATATAAATTATAATCTATATATATACATTTTGAGGATTTTTCTTCCTTTTTTTTCTTTCAAGAAACGTTAAAGTACTTTGATGCTGACGAGCAATTGCAAATTGAGATAATGGAAAACAAATATCTCTCAAATTTTATAATTTTCACCGGACAAACAGATTTCTCTATTGTTGCAAAATGTTAGAGCTGTTATATTAAAAAAATACGAGTTGAACATATTAAAACAAATTTACAATAAATTGCTCGGAATGGATATATTTTTAACTTCAGGATTCATTACATAACATAGATCGATTTCTGAACTACTATAGAATCAAAGTAGGATTACCACCTCTCCGGATTTGACCCGAGACTCCGGCTTTTAAAGGTTCCGGATTCCAAGTCTGATCATTATCTCTCTGAGTTGCATAAAATATAAAACATTTTTTGTAATTTTTAATAAAATGAATTAAAACATACAGCTCGTTAAAAGTGCAATAAAAATGTTAATTTATATTTATTTTATGATCATTATTTATATAATTTATGTATTCTTTTGTTTGTTAATTTTTAAAATTTTGTTTTATTTCTTGATTATTTAGTCATATTTTATGTTATAATATTTTTGAATTTTTTTTTATTTTGGCAATTTTAATAAAACTCTTGATACATATTAAACTTGTTTCTTTTCTTTTGTCTCTGGTCAGAACGATCGACTAAATAGCAACCCTAAATCAAAATCGTCTCAGGTATGATTTCGAGACCCCATACGGTCTTCCATTAGCTAAATGGAATCTTAATCCTTACTTCCTAAGACCAGATTTACAAGGAGACGTTATCAAATATAAGATCGGACTGTGAATACCGTTAGATTTGCAAGTCTACGCGCGTTAAGATATCCTAATAGCTTTTTTTTTAAGGCGATTGGTATGCCTTACGCCAATGCGCGTCGTCATCTATAATGGGACACCGGTGAAGTGCAGTGCTGCAACTAGTGCACGACAATGCAACGCGGAGAACACAAAGCGGGCGGGCAGGAAAAACTGCGCGTTGTTAAATGGCCCGCGATGGGTGTCGGTTGCATAATGAGGCGGTTGCCTCGTGTTAATGGAAACTACGTCAACGACGCGTGCGAATAATCGTCCGCCAGTCATTTCACTTTGCCGAGCTGCCGTAGCTTCCTTTTAAAATTCCAACGTCGCCCACGACGGAGGGGATCGATGACCGGCGCGACGCGACTCAAGGCCCGGTAGCACGAACTTGAAAATCGTACGCGCGCGAAGGACAAAAAAGAGTGAATGAAAAACGTGGAAACCAGATTGACGCGAGCGCGAGTACGCGACGTGAGAGTCGCCCCTCTCGTTCTCGTCTAATGAAACGAATTCAAACGCGCGAGGGCCGCGCTAGAAAGTCAAGAACCGACGAGCGGATCACTCGGATATCATGCACACTTGCTCCATTCCTGCTCGATCCAACGGCGCCTGGATCATCATAATCGTTTGACAGCCGAGTCAAGTTGAAGTGGAAGTTGTCTTCAATACTTTGCTTCGAGAGCCAGTTGGATCATTATATCTTCAAATATTAGTAATCAAACGGTAAAATCAACTTTAAATGTATTTAAATACCTTTTTGGAAAATTAAATATATTAAATATAGAAAATTAAAATAAGAAATGCAACATTTAGGTAAACATCTTGTAAAGATACGTGGGTCGTATATGAATTAAGTCTGCTCGAATGACGTCATTTTTAGAAAATGCGAAGTGATCGGTTGCCTGGAGCCTAGCTGCGTATTGTCGATAGAAAGGCCTATTTATCAACTGAAAAGGTACGTCTGGCCTATCTTTTCCTAGCTATCGAGTTCTTTCACATTTACCATAATTATGCACGCTTAGTATACAGACGATTATTAAGCACTTTCTAGACAGACTTATCTTACCTTGCCGGCGATCACCGCTTGGACCGAAAGTACATTAGCAGCTCTGTGGTATTCCAGAACCTCGCCTGGCAGCACATGGCCGACACCAGGGTCGAACCACACCAGTTCACCCTGCAAATAATATCATTGTACTTCAAATAAGCGGTTTAATGACATAGATGCTTCATCTACTCTTGCTAGTGTGACCTTTCAATATGACCCATGAAATTGATTTATTTTATGTAAACGTATATAATATCAGAAACTATGCCTTTTCTACACCTACGACTATAGTTGAATCAACTCCCATTTGCAATAGAAAATTTCTTGTTGCTCACATTTTAGTATAAAAACTAGTTCAGTAGAACGTTGCAATGCAATTTCGCTTAATTCAAATAATAAGCAGTCGTTCAGAAAATAGATCATTTTAACATTTTCGCTAATCACTTAAAATACGATAACTTATGTTTATACATGGAAAGATGATGTTGTATTAAAAGCAAATCTAATAATTTTGTTAATTCAATACGTTATGCTCTTGTTTTAATAAAACATGTATTTGTTTTATTAATACTGTTATTGAATTAACAAGATTATTTCCAATTAGAGATTAATGCTGTTAATACAATATTATTTTTTTCCATGTATAAACATTATCGTATTTTAAAAGATTAGCAAAAAAGTTAAGTTAATTAAGTTAAGTAAGTAAGTTAAGTAAGTTAATTAAGTTAATATATTAGCAACATTAGATCATTTTAATTAAAATATCATTTTTTTCCATGTATGTATTTCAAATATTGTTGTAAGAATAAAATAGATTCTTCGAAAGTTAAAGCTTCGTTAGGATAATATTTTCTCGAATCGGTCCATAGACAGTCCCAAACCGTTTTCAAGTTCCACGAAGGGGATCTACGCGTCATGGAGGACGTCTGCATCCTCCTCTTTCCGGTGCAGAAACCAAATATCGACGACGGCGTATCCGGGGAGTTGGAACGGGCGCTGTTCACGTCGCTGAACGCTCTGACGTGCGTCGGGATACGCGTTGCCGTCTTTCTCACGTAATTCGACCTCTCTTTGCTCTGCTTCGTCAACACTCCGCTGGTCGAGGCTCTTCTCTGCTCGTCCACATCCCGCGCCGGCGGCGGTCCCGTCGACGTCTTCCGTCCAATCTTCATGTAGCTCGGCAACGTCGTCGATCTCATCGCCGTTTTCGAACCTTCCGTTTGTCCTTTCGTCAGCAATTCGCTCTGCGATTTCGGTCGGCATCTCGTCTGTCTCTCGCTGGTCCACGTGGAATCTCTATGAGGACACTTATTGTGGGACCAAGAGTCCGTTTTTGAATCTTTTCTCGTAGACCAGGCGGAGTCAGCGCGGCAAGACGTTTTCACGTCCTCAAGATCGTTTTTCCCTGTTTTAAAATTACGCAATCGATCGATGTCGGCTTTGGAGACCAATATAGCGTCATGCTTAACCCTGACCACGTCCTGATCTCGATCCTGGTGCATCCTTCGCTCCAAGGAATCCATTTGACCCACGTTGCTGATTATTCTGCGCCTGGACATCGTTCTGTCATTCGGCTCTAATCTCTCTTCATGAGGAGTATGCCTGGAGGTTTTGCGCCCGACCTTGACATAAATATCGTCACAACTGACATCGTCCGTGCACCTAGATCGATCAGGCAGATCGGGAACGGGATCTCGCAGATGCCTGACAATTTTCGTCGAGGTTTCCGCGCGTTCTCCGCTTGTCTTCGTCTTAGAGAACCTCGTCATGGTGCTCGAAGGAGTCGTAGAGTCGCGCATCGTCGCCGCGCCAGTCGGTAGCGACATTTTCCGTCGCCGAATCCTTCCATAGATCGGCGCTTCCCTTCCAACAGCCTCCCTCGTCTTCGAAGAGGAGTACTCCTCCAGTCGAGGCGTCCTCGAGGCGTGCACGATCTTCGGCAAGGTCGACGGTCGCGAAAGATCGCGGTCCTCTTTAGCCGCGCGACCGGAATTCGAGAAACTCGAAGACGTTCTCACGACATCTTTCGGCTGCGAACTCGCCTCTATACTCGCACGACGTCGCAGGATATCCTGCCTGGAGACCCTCCTCAAGAGCGAGGGAGTGCGCTCGGTGTCCTGACGCGTTCTTCTACCGATCGATGGCAACGTTCTCGGTCTCTTGTCGACCTGGTCCTTCTCCGGTGCGGGATGAAGCGTCTCGGCGTCGTCTTTGACACATCTGCGCCGCAGGATCTCCTTCCTGGAGACCGCCAGGCCGCGCGGCACCGTGTAAAAAGTCTCGCGGTCGTCCCTCGCGACGATCGCACGTCGGTCCTCCGCGTTCTGGGACGGCCGCCGGGCGGAAGCCCGGTATTGTTGCCTGTTACCCACTTCCGGCGCGCAGGAATCCAGGGCGGAATTCGAATCTGGGTCTGGGCCGCTGCCGCTCGCATTATGCAACGCGCGTCCGCTGCGGCCGCCGGATAACGGTTCCGCGCTCGCGTAGAAAGCTTCCGAAGAGTGCGGAGAAAAGTGACTCCGCGGGGTCGACGATCGACCCACGGACCAGCGTCGCCGCTGCTGTTGCTGCTGTTGCTTCACGCTCGATCCCGGCGAATCCACGTTGGCCATCTCTGCCGGGAATATCGGCGATCGGCCGCGCACTTCATGTGCGGACCGATCGCACGACACTTGCCTTCTCGCCGAGACTTCTTTCCTCGCGTAATCGCGGAAGACCTCGTTGTTGATTATATTGACAGCTCGGTTCCTGCACTAGATTTTACTGACTTTCTACTAGCTTCGAACACTCATCCACAGTTGTCTCGAATGCGTATAGTGTCGAATATCAAATATAATTCATGCACTTGCGCAGGATCTCCGTTTGCGAGATTTACTATTTTTTATCTGTGAAATTTAGTCATTCGTGCGTAACACGATTTTAATACCGTTTATTACAAGAAACCGAAGAAATTATAATTGTTTTTCTTTAGTTAAGTTTCCCATGAAAACGATATATATCTTCATCTGCTTATCTTTGTATATAATCGTACGTACATAAATGACATGACACGCAATGCATTAAAACGCTATCGCATGATCAGGAACGCACAATCTTGATTTCTATCGAATACAACCTTCGAAGATATTCGCATATCACGAATCTTTAACAAGAACGGGAGGGTGCGTTTATCCTCGACGTTGCAGTTATTCCCACAGTACTTCACGATACACGATTGCGAGTACAAATATCTTACTTCTTCTTCTTTCCTCGGTTTTTTTTTTAAACATCGCGTGCAGTATGATTGCGTTTTTCCTCAGTTATAGCGGCGTCGAGTTTCGATCGCATCTCTTTCTTTCTTTCAAGTTCGCTCAATTTAAATAACAACCTCGTCGTGGATGATGGACGTGTGTAGCGTTTCAAGTCAATGCCCGCTGCGCAACTCTCTCGGATGCACCGAGGTATCGAACACACGCGACACACGCGTCTTTCACTCGCGAGATCGTCCGAAGATTCGATGCCTCGCTTAAAATTGACGTGACGTGACCGTCAGTCGTTCAGGAAATGTTTAAAACTCCACGCAAACTCGCGAAGTCAAATATCACTCTGCTCAGTCAAATATCAACTTTATGATTCACACATATTTATATTTATATTAATTATTACATCTATTGATTTACTCAATCAAATATAGATTTATTAATACAAGTAGTCAAAGTATCTCACTGATACTATTTATTATATTTTATCATTTATTACATTTGATATTTACTATTTCTCTCTTCTATTATTTGTGAAATTTAGTCACTCGTGCGTAACACGATTTTAACACCTTTTATTACACGAAATCGAAAAAAACGAAGCGGAAAAACGGGTCAAGCACGTCGCGATCGCCCGAACGAGTTTTCAGTTGGATACCAGTTGTGCCTAGTCGAGAAAACCGCTTCGTCGGCTGCAGAGTCATATTTGCGACCAGTAAAACAACGTCGCATAAAGATTTCCCGTTTCCAGTTGAAACCCACGACAGGGTCTTCGAATATCTCGACGTAAACTTATCGCCCGTCCATCGAGACTTCACATTCTTCCACCGTTAGCCTCCATCCGACGCATATTTCCGTGTACCGTTTCCCGTCTTTTGTTTGCAGACTTTTCCCCGCGCATTTCGGGCTTATTTACGGCAGTCGCGCCGACCGGGTCTTATATCGTGGAGTCGCGTCACGATTGGCGATCGCGGCCTAAGTCGCTCGACCAGGCCCGCGTTGTCGCGCGCATGTTAAATTCGGAGGCTTAAAGAAGTTAGGAGGCCACGCAAACGTCTATCGGGCTCATTGGGTCAGTCGGCAAAAGTCCGTGCTGCACACGCGGAATTCATTAACGGTGCCCGGCGGTGTCATCCTTCGGGGTCCCGCCGACGCGACGCTTTCCCTCGCCGGTCATCTCGCCGACTCGCAAAACCGACCCTTTCGCGGAAGAAGAGGTCCCTCGGAGGGAGAGGCGGCCTTTCCCTCGCGAGGCCGAAGATGATCGCGCGATGCGGACGCTAGGATGTTCGACGCGGCACTGGAAGTTGCGGGGGCCTTCCTTCCCTCTCCGCAACAATTGCCTCGGGTACGCAGTGGCGTATATGCAATTTTAATTGAGACACGCTAATTAGGCCGTGCCCGAAAGCGGCCCATATTCCCCGATCGGAACGCGCCGCTTTAATCGTGCCACCGGATCGACCACTTTCCCCGTTCCCCGAGTCCCCCGCGACGCTTTGTCCCACCCTATCGGCGGCCCCTAATCTGCGATGGGAGTTTCTATATGCGTTTAGGCCGTCACGCCGGGATTTTAGCGCGATGAAATCATAAGCTACCGGCGCCAGTGGATCGAAGCGCTTTGGGGTGGAACCAAGCGTGCCTCTCTTCTTATATAAATTACGCGCTAAATACGCGCGCGCGCAACCGCACACATGCACACGCGCGGGTATTACGTACTGGTTGGGCTGCGGGAGGCGCAGGAACGCACGAAGGGAAGCTATTCTGCCTAGCGGCCGTGGCGAGTTGCAGAAGAGCGATAGAAATTGTCGATTGCGGAGCGCGGCGAGCGCAACCGCAAGATGGGACACGATTATTTCTTCTTCTTATAGCGACGTCGGCTTGATTTATCGACGTTAAACAGATTTCCCGGCGTTGCGTAACTCTTCTGAATTATTCTGTTCCTCAAAATTGAAGGGGGGGAAAAAAAAAGAAAACGGACTTGCGACATCGTCGGAAAATTGTTCTTACTAGCGGGCAGAAGGTAAAATATCCGGGCTATAAAAGAAGCGCGGGGCACAGCTCATTAAATCCCCAACGGCTTCATGTCTTCATTTTCGATAATGCCGGTTATTTAATATCCATTTCAATTTCGTTAATGCCCTTCTGCTACGCTCGCTCCTCGACGTGAGGAATGCTTCCTTAATTATTCCGCCGCTCATTATCCGCGATTGGATGCGCGGGGAGCGAAGTAAAAGTGAGAAGCCGCCATTGCGCCAGCCCGCTCGCGATGCATTCCTAACGCAATCCACGTGGCAAAATTTTTTGAATTCGCCTGTACATACATTGCCGCTGTCATTCGCAGGTACTGTTAAATTTAAAGGTAACTGAGTTAACGCAGATTAAGTCTTATACACAGCTAAATTGAACTCCGTTAAATCTCACTCGTGAAAGTGCATTTCGGTGGCTTATAATTCGAAGGCTTTGGTGTTTCGAGATACTTATACATTACGTTAAAATCGAGTCCTTTAATTTTGCAACTTTGCTGGCCGCTTAATCTGCTTTATTTAAAAAGTTTTAGAATAGTGCACACACTTAAACAGTCGATACACGTATTTTTTTTTAAATGCGTCACTTCTAATGATCTTTTGAGTTCCCCAGCAATCTTACAGCTCATTTCTTAGGCGAAAGCGTTTTTCCAATCCTGCCAAAGTCGAAGACGATCGGCGCGCGGATCGATCGTTGACTAAGCGTCGAAAGACCGTCGGACGAGGCGTTGGAAAGTGGCTGCTGCGAAGCGGCAATGCAATTGCGTGTGCGCAGATCATTGACTCCGACCACGCAGCGATCCCACCGCGGTCGTGACCACGTAAACATTGTGCAATGCCATGACAATTCAAAAATGACATGTCTTACGATCTACGAGTCTACGAGTCTACGAGTGGGAATCGCAACGCCTTAACGAACGATTAACAGAACGACCGTTCTTCTTTCGTAACGTCAGTCCCTTCGCCCGTCGATACCTCCGATTATAGACTTTCCTTAACACTTTCGCAGCCGGTAACTTTATCATTTTTCTAAAACTGGAAGCCGAATATAATAAACTTGAATCTAGCTGATTGCCGCAGAGAGAGGTCTGTCATTAAAATAAGAATAAAAACTATAAAATTTGCTTTAAAATATCGTGTAATTACTTATTGTTTTAAATTAAAAGAAATTTTTCAATCCAAACAGAGAAAATGTCAAATTATATATATATGGAGAATGTTAATGAAACATGGAGAATATTAAAATTTTAAAAACTTTCAAATTTATTACATAAATTTTGGAAAAAATTAATTGAACACCTTTACACAAAAATAAAATTAAAAAATTCATGAAACTGTTAAAACTTATTTTAACCAGTTCACTGGTAATGATGCATATATGCGCTTAAAATTTTCGTGTCAAAACTGGTAATGACGCATATATGCGCACATTGAATAACTCCGATAAATTTCGATGGATCTGGATAAAACTTGGTATTCTATAGTTTTTTGGGTCGCTGAATCGGAATCTGAGCTCACTACAAATTCATCATCGTTCAGTTAATATGGCTCCCGAAAATGCTCTCTTTGAACGGTTTTCGAGACGGTGAGCCGAAGTACAGCTCGAAAGCGAAAAAAATACTCCGCTTGAATTTTGAAATTTCGACTCTGAATTCGTCATCAGTGACCGAAAAAACATGCACATACCGAGTTTGATACGTATCCACAATGGAATATCAAAGTTAGTCACTTGAAGCCGCCATATTAGATCCGCCATTATGAATTTTGAAATTTCGATCCTGGATTCGTCATCAGCGACCCAAAAACCCTTAATAGATAAGCTTCCATGTAAAAAATGAAATTATTTGCTCTCACCAGTTTTGGCACAAAACGTTGATTTCGGGTCCACCAGTGAAGTGGTTAATTAATTTGAACTTACAATATAAAAAGACGCACTATTACGTCAACGACAGCCAGCTACAATTTATAAAAAGACGTATTACTACATCAGCGGCTGCGAATGTGTAATAAGTAATAAAGTAATCGTATAACTTTAGAAACGCTCGGTACTTAATTTACGCACACCCGCAAGCATGCTTATTATTATTATAGTAAAAACGACTCACGACGAGTTCAGTCTTTCGAGATGCATAGCGAATAAATACCAACTCACCTTTTGCCACTCGGCGTACATCTTGGAACGGCGTTAAATCGACCTCCGTGTGAAAGTATCCGTCATTTTGCGTCAATCGGCCTGTGCTGAAATGAAACGATTCGACTAATTATTTTAAGATTATAGGAATTATTATCGCTTTTCTTCGGTCTTATATAGTCTGACTTGTGGACGCGATACCGTTCGAGCTTCCCATCAGTTTTCAATGTCAGATCTTACGCGCGTGCCAAGAAATATTACATCTATCGCGCTTGTAACGGAAACGTCGCCCCGCGTTGCTGTCCAGTTATCCCTTCCAATCATCCCGCAACTTCCGGCACAGTTCGAAGAATGTTAATGCCCAGCTCTGAGATCTTTATTTATAACGACGTACATATATATCGTACGTTCACTTCAGTTTCTCAGACTGTACAATTCTAAAGTTAAACGTTAACGTTTTGTTGCGATCCTGTGGTGAATACAGATGCGTTTTAAATTGTTGACACCCTAAAAAAACTCTTTTGAAAAATCGCCCGTTAATTGTTTAACTTATACACACAGCCTTTTTCCATCCGGCTGGAACTGGTTGGACGACGAACATGTTGGCCTTTGAGGGATATGCTCAGCCCAGGATTGTAACAAACACGACATATATATGCATCCCGAGATGCACATTTGCGGGTTTACTTTATCTTCGCGGTTTTACACTGAAGATAGCTCATATATGAGTCGAAACGTTTGTAACCAATGTCTATAGACTATTTATTAAATATTTAATTATAATTTGTAATCTTGCGTATTGTTTACCGCGCTGACTCCTAATAGCCCCCTTGAGATTTTTATCGATTCTAAAGTTAAAGTCGTATTATTAAGGATAAAAATGATTTTATATTATCGTGAGAGATTAAAATAACTTTCATTGAAATTTAGATAATCTTCGTAATGTTACAACTCAAGCTTATGTTCGAAGAAAACATTAGTTCGGCGCGTGAGCACGGCTTGATATCGATCATAATTACACGTTCGGAAATATGGGAAGTGTCGCAATGAGTATTCAGCTCCGCAAGATCGAGATACACACGACCACGTGCATATCCATATTTCTATGACGCGTACAAGATGTATACCTATATAAATATCATTTATACCTTCCGCTGCATATGACATCACTCTGTCGTTATAAATTGCGCAAAAATAAGCGTGTTTTTTTTCTGACACACATTAAAGCATCTTAATGATTATAAAGCGGAAACTATAGGTACAAAGAGATCATGAAACCAAACCACTTTCTCTCTCAATTATATTGTCTCTTAGAAATTGACGTGGCATATCCTGCATTTTACTTTATTACGTCAGCTATTGTATTTTTACGACTCCTAACGATAATTTTTCAATCTCGTTATTGTTACTTCTTTACTTTTATTTTTATGTTTAAAATTAAATTTTAAGACTGTAAAAAATTATTATTATTAAAATTCAAGGAGGGCAGCCTTGTAAACCTACCTTCCAAGTCTCACCTCGCTCTCAATTCCATCATTTACATATCTCTTAATAATTGACATCCGACATCTCTTTATATCGTCAGTTAAATATTATATTTTTATAATGTATTCTAAGGATTGTAATTGTAATTTTTCTCGTTATTGTTACTTCCTTATTTTTCGAATAGTTACGTTTGAAATTAAATTTTCAGGCTGTAAAATTATTATTTTCAAAGTTCGAGTCGGCAGCCTCGTAAATTTACCGTACAAGTTACCTCACTCTCAATTCTGTCATTTACATTATCTCTTAATAATTGACATGATACATTCGACAGAGCTTTATATTTCGTCAGTTAAATATATTATATTTTTATAATGTGTTCTAAAGATTGTTATTGTACTTTTTCTCGTTATTGTTACCTTCTAATTTTTCAAACAGTTATATTCAAAACTTGAGGCAACTGTCTCGTAAACCTACCGTCCAAGCTACCTCGCTCTCAATTCCAATCATTTACATTATCTATTAATAATTAATGCAACACATCCGGCATACTTTTCTTTCATTAGTTAAATATTGTATTTTTCCAGTGTTTTAACAATTGTTACACAAATATTTTCGTGTCACACAAATATTATCATCTCATTTTTCAAATAGTTACGTGTAAAATTAAATTTTCAGGCGGTAAAATTGTTAGTCTCAAGGTTCGAGGCAGCAACCTCGTAAACCCACCGTGCAAGCCATCCGACCCTGCGCTTCGCGTCGCAGCGTGTGAGTGAGCACACATTCACGCGCGTCGAGCGCAGCGCGGATAAATCTCTGCATGCGGCTAAAGCTTCCAGTAAAAGTAGCAAACGGCCGGCGTCCTTCTCCGGCGTGCTCACCGCGGAATGCATTTCGCAATTTTATGCTAATTTGGTTAGTCACCCTCGATCAGCGGCAAGCTCGCGAGCGCGACTGCGAGAGGACGCGTGGGTTAGATCCGATGGAACGAGATACGCGCCGAAGACAATGGCGACGAGACGGCGATTTGGCCTTTCGACACCGCTGACTGTTCATTGTCCGCCGCGCCGCGATGTCTTCTATCGTCGGTCGCTCTTTCGGCGACCCGGCTCACCGGAAAACAGTAAAATGGCCGACCGGTTTCGCGAAGCGATATTCGTGTCGCGCGTCATCCTCTTCTTCTGTCAACATGAATATATTTAGTGCCGAGATTAAGTATGTACAGAAGCCTCTAAACGTTTGTAACGGGAATTGGAGAAAGATCAAGGTTTTAGAAAATTCAAATTTTAGTCTCCACTTTAAAGTTTGGAGAAAATGCTGATTTTCGTAGGATTAAAAATTACCTTTGTCTCTAGAACGAAAGTTAAGATAAAATAATCCAGTTATATATCAAGTAAGTCACAAACGGTTAGTTTCTACATGACAAATTTAAACAAATGTCTGTTTTAATTTTTTTAATATTTAAGAAAGATAATTGTGATTATAATATTATCATTATTTTCAATAAAATACCAGAGTAAAAATAGGAGGTGGAGGTAAATATGCACCGAACTGATTTGTAAAGTTGTTTATGTACTGTATAATTATGTATAGCATTAATTAAAAGGTACATGCAAATCAGACTTCTGAATACATAATTATACATTATTCTCTTCGGTCAATTTCAAGCTTTACTTAAATCCCCCTGCAAAGCTCTCTTAAGGTTAATGTATGCATGCATATTGCTTCACTGCGTGCAAGTTAAGGGGTAAAACCTTCAGAGATAATAAATCTCTCTCTCTCTCTCTCTCTCTCTATCTCTCTCTCTTTCTCTTGTTCTCTCCAGCGACAATCTCATAGTGAGCGTTAATGGCGGCCATAGAATAGGAACTTTGCGATGCGAGTTATCCAGGTCAGACAGAGAAAGCAGCAGCCCGGCTGCGCGGTGATACAAGGATCTTATGTAATTCATAATCGCGCCTCTCTCGCGGCTATCGAAGCAAGAGCCAGCCGGGAGATTAATCGTGCGTGATCCTGTCGCTCGTACATACAACCGGCTTGTTTCAAAGTCACCGTCGCGTCCAGCCGAAACCGTTCGAGCCGAACCGAGTGTCCGCTGTGTCTCAAATAGGGCACGCCCCGCGAACAAAATTCAACCCGTGACCGACCTAACCGATAAGAAAGCAGCTTTTAGGAAGCACTTTCTCTCTCTGAGTTTTTATTATTCGCTCCGTATCATTCACAATCGGACTTTCGTGCTATGCCATGGCGAACCGTTTGCGTGCGATCGCGCCGCATTTCCTCGGCGTCAATCATTTCCGCTTGTCCATAAAGAGAACATTACGAGTCTTTAGAATTAAGTGAAATTTATAGCATCGAAATTTCTAACAATTGGTCGTGCAGAATTTTCTAGTATTGTCTCGATGTTATTATTATCCAACGAAGGATAAACCTTGGGAAAGTTGGTGTGCGAATATTAGAATATTAATAAGAGATAATACTCAAATTTATATATGTTAAATATATTCAGATTGTCAAATCTGTCAAAATAGATTTTACAATTAAGTATCTGCTGCAAATTTTGTCTACAGATTGCAGAAATATAATAAAATCTGCAAACAGAGCATGATGGCTGATTGATTGCAGAAACCGAGCAGAATCTGTAGCAATTCTGTAACCATTTAAATGATATATTCCATTTAAATGTTTACGAAATGCAGATTCCGTTCGGCTTCTGCTGACAGTTTACTGTCAGATGTCGGCAACTTCTGCCAGCAGAACACAAGTTTAATGCAGACGCGGTTGATGCCAATCTATCGCAATATCCTGCTCGAATCTGCTGACATGCTGCTAGCTACTATATTTTGCTCATTGGGTATATACTATTTAATTAATCCGCTAAAATCCAATTTAATGTTTGCTACTATTTGCTACTGGATACAATTCTATATGTCATGTCATGTCTTCAGATTAACAACTCCTAGAAAACTTTTTTCTGGCAAACACTTCTTTAGATTTTAAGAAATAAATTTTTTAAATTAACGTGCACAAATACAGCATAAATATACTCTTAAATCTTCCACGAGCGTTACTAATGATGTAGCATTACTCGCATAGGAATTAATCTAAAGTAAAAATACATTAGTCAGCGTACGAGTCTTTCCACAACGTCTTAATATAATTGCATTAATTTAGTAGTCGTATGCTCGTTTCCGCTTTCACATATTTCAGAGTAGAAGGGGGCGAGGACTAAAAAGTATTCGTATAATTCTTTTCAATTTTCCACGGGATAAGTAGGCACCATTAACCGAGGAACGTCATCTTCCACGGTTGCAGACGGATGCATTGTCCTTGAATACTTTCGCCTAATCGTGCGTCGGCCGGAATGTCGTGCGCTGCGGCACGCCATTTTAAAGACAACCGCATGAACTTTGTTCCGACATTTGCCAGGTAGGACGGATCCGTCGCGGTACTCGAGTACCCCTCGAGTCCCACCCCGCGTCGTTTCTCCGTGGACGAGATCGATTTATATTTGTTCTGACATTAACCTAACTGTTTCTAGTTTATTCTATTTATTCTCATTACACTGCTCACATGATTACACGGTCAACAACGAACATGAGCAACAAGCTGCACGCGCGTACAAGCACACGCACACGCACGCGAGGCTAAGCCAGGACTCGAGCTAAATTTCTCGATTCTCAACTGGCTTGGTGAGGTCCCGATGCATAAGAACTGACTGTTAATTTAACCTTCACTCGTTCCTCAGAACAGGTATACAGATCAGGAACTGAAGTTTTTAACACGTACACACACACATATATACACTGCACGTACATCACATTTTTTCGGACCAGATGTACCTGAATTCTCCTACATTCCTCTTTTTTAATTCAAAATTAAACAATCAATTCGACATGCCTGATGTCACAGGTATCTGTCAAGATAATCCTTGCATTGAACTTTTTTTATTGACTCTCTTCCTAGCAGATAAACCTCTTCCTTCCCTTATAATTGACGAATGGAGATCGAAACTGTATTCAGAAGTTTATTCGTAAAGATTAGAATTAGAAAGTAGAAGATTTTCACAGAAGTACGATTATTATTTGTCATTTTTAATTAATAAATATATTGCCATTTCAAGCTAATTGTAAGTTTAATTCACATTATGAAGAGAGGAACAATGCCAGAGATTTCGTTTCTTCTTAACTCTCTGTACATACATATTTCATAATTTATTGCAATCTTTTTTCTTAAAATATTCGCAAATTTTGCTTCTGCTTCTAAAATATTCACAAATTTCACTTTCACTTCTAAAATTACAAATCCTTCTCACTATACCCATATAGCACATGATATTATGAGAATATTTTAAGAATATTCTCGAATATTCTAGAATATTCTTAGAATATTCTCAGAATATCATGTGCTATATGGGTATACATGTTCTTTACTTATCTTATTATTGCTACAGAATATTTTTAAAAATATAATATAACAAAAAATATATATATATAAATATATATTTAAAAAATATATATATAGTAAATATATATATTTACTATATATATATATTACTCTATTATATTAGGTACGTTGCTTTTACAATAACAGTGCTTCAATCTGTAGATTGTACCGAAATATTATCGTTGCTCTAATTTTTTAATAATATAACATAACAAGATATATATTCGCAAATGTATATTACTGTATTACATCGGGTACATTATTGCTTTTACATTAATAATACTTCAATCTGCAGATTGTACCGAAATATTATCATCGCCCCAATATGACGCGAGGACAAAATTTTACAAAAAATAATTATAGAAGCTGATTTTAAGATGAGTTAATCCCGTGCCGTCATAATAATACATATATCGATTATGAACGCGATGATGCGGGACCGCGCGCGCAGAACACATCCGCGAGACGATATCGCCGCAACGGGCATCGATGTCTCCGGCGCGCGGTATCTCCGATACCGCTCACGCGAGAGATCGATCGCGACGACGCCGATCGCGAAGCTGCTTTCTCAGGCCACATCCCGCGATCGAGAACTCACCTTTAGACGTGTCGCCGTGCTCTTTGACAGAGGTAGGATCGTACCAGAGGCAGAGCGGGCCAGTTGGAACGATCGATCAGAAGGAGGGATCAAATTTCAGTCGAGCGACGTGACTGAAATTCCACGAAGATCCACGCGGTTCGCGGAGGAATCCGGAGGAGCAGCGGAGACGTCGGGTCCAGCGAGACCGACGTTGGATCGCGCACGTTATTTCGCGGGATACGGCTACGAAACTGCGCGCGAACCGCGGGCCCGCCCCGTCGTCGCAATCTTACGACTTTTTTTTTCTATCCGAGCGTCGCGGACGATCGAGCAACGACTGGCTTCCACGACGCGATTCCGGATCGTGGTATGCGGCCGCTCGACCTCGCCTAAGAGGAAGGTAGCTTTCGCCGCCACCATGAGGAGCCACCGTACGCCGTGTTTGTACCGTTACGCACGCGGTCCCAGGTTACAGGTGGATCCCGAGGAAACCTGAGGAAACCTGAAGAGCGACCGGTTTACCTGGGCTACGTTCGAAAACGTCACCCGAGTGCACCCATGTGCACTCATTTTATCCTTGTTTAATATTCGGTGAACAACAAGGATAAATAATGTTACAAGGGTGCACCCGGGTGATGTTTTTGAACGCAGCCCTGGTACGGCGGTCGGCGCGCGCTCCGGAGTCTGAAACGTCCTGTAGATCGCAGACGGGACAGCGGCGTATCCACCGTCTCGGAATCCTGCGCCTCATTTCCATCTAAGATTAACTGAAAATTATAAATAAACAGCGAAGAGAGTGCGCATACTTTGGACTTTTGATTTTCTTCGTTATACTTTTACAGTGCCTGCCGCGGCTTGGTTTCACGTTTCACGTGTCACAAATACAGAGTTACGATCTAGAAGCGCGCGTCTAATGCGTGCGCGCGAAATGTGCGTGTAATGCATGTTAATTTATTCGCAGACAAACGTGCTCGCGGTGGAAGAAGTGGGTGCGAGGGATCTCACGTTTCGTGGTCCAGTGAGGATTCCGCGAAGTACGCTGCGTCTGGGTCCGCGCACGTCACAATGCGTGCGCCACGTTGCAGGTGCGTGCAGGTGTGCGTCTTCCCTCCCCGCTGCTCGCGTGCGATTCCCAAATGCGATCGTACGTGGATAGGATTCGCGCTGGATGCGCGATCACCGGAGTCCCTCAAAGAGGTCATCTAATCAGGGGCCGTTGTCCCCGAGGCCTGATACGGGGGGGAGGGAATCCTTTCTAAAGACCCCCGTAACTTCGGCGTCACTTTCGTGGTAACCGGGTCTTGACCACGCGTCAATGAAATCGACGGAATTCCTGACGATCGGAGCAAACGGAAAGGAAGGGATTCGATAATGAACATCTCTCGAGAGAAACGCTGGGTGATTCAGAAGTTCTGATTTAGACGATCTGTTGTGTAATCTCATATACATACCGATACCAGATAATTAAATTAATCTAAAAAAATTAAGGAAAAAGCCAAATTAATATGAGCCAACGCCGATATTGGGGCGTACAAAAATGTTGTTTATTAATCAAAAATAATTTCGAGTCGAAACGTCTGTAAATTATTTTTGATTATTAAACGACAATTTTGTACGCCCCAATATTGACGTTGGCTCATATTTGGCTTTCTCCTTAATTTTTTTAGATTTTATATCACTGAGCCTTAGTTACATTAAATTTTAATTAAATTAATGTTGAAACGGAGAAAGATTTGAATTTGAAACATATACTAAGGACAAGAGAATAAAAATTCGAAAGACATGCCATAATGAGAACCTTTTTAACACTAAACCTACCACCGCCGGTCAAGTGACCGTTTTTAAACTTTTGATTAACACTAAAACTACCACTGCCTGTCAAATGACCGTTTTTAAACTTTTGATAAAAATTCTGCATTCAATGTTATCGCTTTTCCTCAATTGACTTCACGACTTTTTCTTAATATACATATAATCCGGTTTGGTAGAAATAGGTAGGTATATACATATAAATTGTCGGTAGCTTTAGTGTTAATAGGTAAATACTTAGCGACCGATATGTGCAGTATAAATGTAGAATAAATAAATATTGATATTGTCGGTCATCGAACGGAATCTTAATAATAATAATAATCCTAATAACAATTTCCGTGAGTTTTATATGTTGCACTTTTATGTACTTTAATATATGACTACGTTTCATGACCGAAAAGTAATGGGCGTGTACAATAATAATCAATAATTATAAAAATCTTTGTTTATTATTTGTTTTTAATCATTGAAACATATACAAAATGCAATATTACGAATATAAATAAAATTATAGCTTTAAAATATTAAGATCCTATCTTTTAATTAATGTATTTGTCATTGCATAAATAGTTAAAAGACATCAATTATTATTAATAACACGAAAATAAGTGAGGTAACTCAAAATATTGTATATCGGCTTTTCCAGATATTCTTCATAGAGAAAACTGTGTTTGTATCAATATGAAAATAAGCAAAAATAGATTATCAAAGGCGACGCTTTGCCTGAAATCCCGCTACGTTAACGGGCTAAAACGGAATTGTTTTTTTCACTTTTGCGGCTTTCGCGTGTTTCACTTTATTTTATCATCGCGCGCGAGGTACTACCTGCTTATATCCTCGATTTAGCTAACTTCTATCTGGCGAATGTAACAAGCAAGTAATGTAACGACGCCGTTATTTTTGCAGCAGGCATTCCTGATCACGTGGCGAGTAAATTAAACCAAGTCCACCTTATCGTGGACGTGATGGGAATGGGGGAAATGGGTAATGGGACATGCGTTCCACTAATTTTATCGCAACAGTAACAAAATGCGACATTATTTACACACTTATTTAGAGCGTCACGTTTTAATTACCGTTAAAATTCTTCCGTCTATAGAGGATCCCTAACAACAAATTATAATGATAAATTAAAGAAAGTATATCTTGATCCCAGATGCTTATTGTTTTAATTGCTGAATTTCAATTGAAAATTTTGTAGATTCTAATTTGGATGGAAGAAGGCAATTACGAGATGTTTAATTGTTACAAGGACAAAGTCAAATATAAACGATGTTAAACTCATCCTCTTTTCGTTTCTATTATAAATTTCTCGATTATCTTGAATGTTAACGTATAAATATCCGAGTAGTAATTAGTTTCCGATTACTAATTAGTTATCCCGAAATTTAATTAGCCGCCACCAATCGATCTCTCAGACTTCTGTTCACCGCCCAGCAATGCGACCGCGTGCACCGTAATATCGCAAGTATGCGAGCAATGCACCGTAGGTTTCCATTCACCGTTCCTTCGATTTCACGAGCGAAGGATACGCGGTAGCCTTCGGCAATCGAAGGAATTCCTTAATGACGGTGATCAACGATGCGTTTCCATCTTCGGCAAAAAATAGCCTAACCCGGTTTTTTTTACTCGTTTACGCGACGATTTAGAATGTTCGCCACATCAAACGACGTTGAAGCTGGATATAATAGCAGAAATATAACGGACACAAAATTTCTAACGAAGATATTACAAGATATAATTGATAACGAGAATTGCACATGAATTGCTTTTCACGGAAGGTCAACAAGGATCAAGATGGCTGCAGCCTTCAGCTTCGGCCAAAGACATTTAATTTGATATTAATCTCATTTTGCAACAAGAAATAACTGTGTTAAGTAAAGAAAAGTATAAAGAAAGTGAAATAAGATTTTTGTAATGAGAATTTTTTATCGCTAATGCATAAAGAAGTCCGCGAATGAAACTTTCCAATAGCAGATAAAGCAGAGCAAATATCATATTGCCAGTAGGTGAAGCAAATAACGTACAACTCGCTTACCAGCAGAAGATACATGAGGTGGAGCTTTATTAAATGCTGAAAACGTCATGTACTATATAACGTTTGAAGATAAGTTGTTTATTATCATCAAGTGTCAATAAAATATTATAGAGTGCACTTCAATGGAATAAATCGTACTTCTTTTTGAATATCGCTAAAAACTTCATTATTAGACATCTTTTCTATTATTGTTGAACACATTACTTAAAAATTAAATTAGTTATGCTTTTATATTACTTCAAATCCTTTTAATAAAATTCATTTTTTGTGTATTGTTTTTTAAAATTTTATATAAAAACTATATATCGAGCTTCTTTTCTCTATTATTATTTTATTTATTTCCCTGAAATTGTGTTATTAATCGTTACAAGTTTTCTTGCATTATAAAAAATATCTTGTTTTTTTTTCAAAAATACCAACAATAACTAGTAATTTTTCCTTTTGCTATCCTTTTTTTTTAATAAATCGCGAGTGTAATTGGGAGAAAACGTTACAGAACTCTTGACAGAACTCATCAGCCACGATAAAGGGTGAGATATGATTTTTTTATCGGTGGCTTTTTTCAAGCGTTGCGTAAACGGTCGCGACGGACGAGCATATGTCACTCGAGTGTGCGATAAAATCAACACCGAATTACACTCAGCCGCTAAATGATACGAATAAAGTCGGCAAACAAAAACATTCGCGTTTAAAGATGTCAAGCCGCCGTGTATTAACTATGCGCTAATGTAACAGCGCTGCATACGGGAAACGAACTAAAAATGAAAGCCGACAGAAACGAGAAGGAGTGAATACGTAATAAAATCTTGCTTGTCAGTTATTTCAGGCTTGGTTTTGTCTCAACGGGAATTCGAGTCTTCGCTTCTTGTCGAGACAATCTGATATTTTAAATTGAAAACTTTCGATGAGGAATGAGGCTTCTCTGTTTCTCATTGAGGAGCGATCAACTTACTTAATAACTTCTCAATAATATAACAAATAATATAACTTCTCAAATATTCTTCTGGAGTCTCCAGTGAAACGTCAAGGGGGGTGCCTAGTTACTTGTGTTACTCTAACGTCGCGTATAAGGACCGGGACGCATAAACGATAAAAGTTCGAGGACTAAACAAAGGGACGGGCGCTAAATATGTGCTTAGGATATCGAGCAAGGATTTTTTTACGGGTCCTTCGTAATTCAAAGGTCGACGCGGTGCTTCTCTTACGATTGATATGGATGAAGCGGCCCGACTTTTGATATACGCTCGATTTCAAATGGAAAATCATGCCTGGATTGGATTCGCACGTGAGCTGAAATAAAGTTACATTGTCGAGCCGCAGCCGCCGCCATGCCGCTCCGCCTTCTGTCGCGCAATATGCGGAATATGTGTCGCGATCGTTCCAGCCAGCGGTTCACGCGAAATGCCGTGTGCACGTCCACCGAACCCAAGTGTAATTTTCTTTATTAAGTACAACTCAGTTCGAGAAACGATATAGTTTTACCGACTTATACTGAATGTTTTGATTGTAGAATTAATATATTTATTGAACTGTTGATTAACTGAACGCAAATACGTACGCGCCAACTCTAGTTTCGTGCACTGTGTTACATACGAAAGTAACAAAATCAAATTACGCAAGACGTCCGCAAGTTTTCTGAAATCTTCGCGCGCCTCTCGGTGGGGTAAACCAATTTACTCATCCGCCTCTTTTATCTACTTTTCGTTGCGCTCTCACGCGGCCGCTCTCACTTTATCTCAATTCTCCGTCCCGCGACTCGCAGGATTCCTTCAGAATGAATATGCACGGCAAGTTCGGGAGGGACGAGGGAGGGAGGGAGGGAGGAGGGAGAAGAGAAAAAAGAAGAGCGAAAAGATTCCGACAGAAAGAGAAAAGGGGGTCGGAGAGGAATGAGAAAGCGGGGGCGGCTTGGCCCTCCTGCAAACACTGTAGTCCCTCGCCGCAACTTAAATTGACTCGATAAAAGTTCGCGGAATAAAGCGCCACTATATCAGAAACATCTGCCAAACGTTATTACAACTTTGAATAAAGAACGTCGGCCGAGAGGGTGCCAGGGATGGGGTGGGAGGAGGGCCACCTCCTTGTCGTCCTCGTCACGACGGTGAGGAGCGAAGAGAGGGAAAAGTTCCAAGTTCGCGCACGCCGAAGACCGTGGGAAAGTTCGTCCGTAAATCAAGTCGTTATTTTAATTTCGCCAGCCTCGTATTAGCCTCCCTGTTTCCGCCATTCGTTTTCATTTCGACGATCCGCGCCGATCTTCGCCAATAATCTCATAAAAGAGGGTGTGGACCGAGTGTGATCGGAGAGTGAGGTAGATCCTGGTCGAAAGAATTTTATTTAGATGAGGGTATGTGATGGGAATAATAAGACTGAAATTCTAAATATGGCCAATGTAAGTTCATTTCATTCTCCCTTACACGTAGCACTATCATCAAGATCGATCCTTTCGGTGTTCTATCGACCTAGCTCTTTCATGTATCTATTTTTAGATTCTTAGGAGTATACCGCCGCGAAATTTTGGTGTACAAGAATAAGGTATCAGTAAAACTGAAGAAGTGTTATTTAATTAGCGCATTTTGATATTAACACACAAGAGTTTCTTGCTTGCCAATTAGTTCTTGCCGATACTGAATATCTGAAAATCTCTTCTCAGATTCAAGCGAAGTTATCTCTTAGTGCAATCTAATCCTGCCTTGCGATACAACTTTATCGATTTATTTCGACGCCTGTTCTTTACGGGTTTCCTCTCGATACTCGCGCGTCTCTCCTATCCCCGTAATTGAGGCAATCTCCATCTTGACGGTTTTGTTCGTTCTTCGCGCGGTTCAGCCGCTCCCTTGCTGAAACCGGGGCCGGCTCATTTCGGCGTCTCGCGGATGCTGTGAAGAATCGATTAGCATCGTGCGAGAGCACCGTGACGCATCCGAGGAAACACGGCGAAGCCAAAAGTCCGTCCCGAAAGGAGTCAAAGATGCTAAAAATTATAGGGCTAGGCGGGCTCGCACGCAATCTCTCTCTCTCCCTCTTTCTTCCTCTCTCCTTCTTTTCCCCACTGTTACACGACAGGGCAATCATGACCGGATCAGTAGCATCGATATGTTTGTCTCTAAAAATTAAGAAAGTATACTTATAAATGTTAAACCTAAAAGAAATGAAAGGAAATTTATATGATAAACTTTATAAACACACAGTACAGAACTGGAGAAACTGAAAGTTTTCTTCTTTTTAACACAAATTCCTGAAATAAGAGAGTAGCGTTTGCAGTAATGTAATATATATAAATCTCTCTTAGGAATCTGAAAATATGTTTTATAGAAAAGATGTTATTCGACCTGAACGGTTGGAAACCAATATCCAAGATGAATCGAAATCGATATCGGAAACGAGCTATCTACCGGACGCCGTTTCAGCGTCCGAGTAACGCAGGCATCCCCGCGATAATTACGGCGTGCGGAACGGCGTCGCGGATTAATTGTAACTGCATCGCAGCCGCTACCGATTCGCCTAATTAATTCGGTTACTAATGGCCGCCGCGGCGTCCCCGACTTACCCCGGGATCGAACGTGCCCAGCAGCGACGAGCGGGCAGAACCGAATGGGAGATTCCACGGCTGTCGAGCGCGCGACGATGGAAACTCGTCCTGGAATTAAATCGTCAGAAATCTCAGCCCCCGCGGCATCCTTTTCCTTTCCCTCCTCTTCCTCCCTCCTTCTTCTGCGTGCGAGTCCGATTAATTCCGATCGATCCGAAGCGGGGCGGCGGCTTCTCTCGATCTGCTTCCGAGCCCCTCGGCATCTTCGCGCCGGAACGATCGTCGATCTATTTCGATTGGGATTGTCTCTCTCGCGCGCCTTTTCTCTCTCGTCCCGTAATGCATTTGTATTTATAGCATATCATTATCTAGGATGGCGCGTTCTCTTTTTCGAGACGTCTCTACGGATTCTTGAATGTCCCTCTAGCGTCTCTTATGTTTACTCGAGTTTGGTATTTACAGCGAAAGAATCATTAAAGATGTATTCTATGTTTCCCTCAATTTATTTCGTTTAATTAAATACTTCGTTTAATTAAAAGTTCAAGATTCTAAATTAAGCATGGCTCTAAATAATACCCTCTACGTTAGGTATTACACTTATTGTAATTTATTTTAACAATGTTATTTACAGGAATGAGACATAGACAGTTATGTGCAAAATAATAGTACCGGCTTAAAAAAGGAAGCCCAAATTTTCATGTTTTTTTCACCATGCTTAACTGTTTTGGCTGTATATCTAGGATTAAATTCTGACTTTTGTGGTCACATATAAAAAAAAAATATATATATATTTCAAATATTTGAAATATTTCTGTGCGGTGCTATTATTTTGCACATAACTGTATGTCTGCATTTGTAAAAATATTCTGATTTAAAATTTTATTTTTATATTAGATGCAAAGAAAAATGTTCAATAGCATAATAAATAAACGAAATACTATTTCTCTCCTTTTCATTTTCTTCTTCTTTATTCTTCTTATATTTTTATCGGTTGTTAAAAGTACGACTACAACTTTCTACGGAAAAATAAAGAAACTATAAATAAAATGCAAACGTACGCTATTTTTCCGACGTTGCGAGAGAACGCATTGACGTTTCAAACGTCCTGTTGTAATAAATTTTTAGTTATGTCCGATATTTTTCGGTCGTCGAATTTTAAGAGGTGAAATTTACTTAAAAACCAGTGCGTGTTACTTTATGTTTCACGCTCTTCATACGTTACTTCAGCAAGTACTTATAATTCCCGTTCACTCGGATGGTTTATAGCTCGAAAGAAGGACGAGGATCACTAACATAACGTGGCACTCGTAACTCTTGCTTAAGCGTGTGCCGGAAACGGCAACGAAATAACGTTGAAATAACGACGGAAGTGTCGGCGATGACGTCAGCGCGATAAATGCCCGTTTAATGTGCGGACAAGCAATAAATCTAATAATCTAATAATTCAAGACCTTTCGACGAATTCTCTAAACATGTAGATATGAACTAGAAAAAGAATCTCAACTTAGGAAGATTCCAACTTTATGTATCTTCGGCGAAGTTTGAAGTTACGATTTATACTCTCATTTATCACTGAAACATAACTATATTGTATTGATTCTAACATAAATAAAGCACTGTACGCATAGAAGATATAATAAAAATTGGTATTTTCTTTTGTTATGTTGCTTGTAAATAAATGGATCGCAAGATGGAACGAATAAAATTCGGGATGAAACGAAGCCAGCAATTACCGCGAAATAATTGTTTTATCCCACACAATTATCGTCTTATCATTTCACGCATTATTTCATCTCTTGCGATATAAACTTTTATCAGTACGAACGAAGTACCTATTGTATATACCGAAATTCACGGGCAAAGAAATCCTGCGGGAATTCCCCGCTTTCGCGCGGAGTGGTGCTCGGAATGATTTAGTTAGCTCATTGGCGTTCGCGCCGTGCAGATCTCGCGGCATCAATAACGTCTAATCACCTCGGCGCGGAGTCGATCCTGCTCGGTCGCGCGGCGCGCAATTTCGTCCTCTAAACGTTCGCCACAAATCACGCGCCACCGTCCGCCGCGCGCGCGCGCGCGCGCGAGCGCGTTTCGGGAAGCCCCGATTCGACATTTAAACTCAGCCGGATTACGTTCGTCCGATAATTAATCGCCATCCGCGTATCGCGTACGAGCGGCCCGCGTAAGTGTTTAACATCGTCGAAACGGCCGATCGATCCGATCGATCGTCCGAGAACTTAATGGCGAACCGAGCGAATCTACCCACGTATGTACCATTGACACATCTCGTTCAGCTATATTGAGAGATTTGACATATCCTCGAAGTATATCCGGAAATAAAAATCTTTCTGCGTTATCTTGAAGTGTTAGAGTTAGAGTGGTCGTCTAAAATAAGACATATAATAAAATTATATATTAAATTCAGTTCTCAATTATGCTGTTTTTCTTGAAAAATATATGCACAACTTTTTACAGATTGAAGAATATCACCACACGCCTCGATGGTCGAATTGGTAGGACGCCCGCCCGGAGAGTAGGGAGATCCAGGTTCGATTCCTGGTTGAGGTGTTATTT
>NJRP01000076.1:682057-715619 GCA_003063835.1 Aphaenogaster floridana | reverse complement strand
CAATAATAAAGCTGCTAGAGTGCGCTGCGGGTAACGTTAACCAGAATTCTGGTTGCACGTTCCTTTGTAACTAGAAATTTTATTAATCCAACTGGAAAATACTAATCAAATCCTTATAGTTAAATCTATCAAATGTTCTAGTTATAAAAAATTGAGTCCAATCACGACAACCAGAAATTCTGTTCCGTTTCACCAGAATGCATTCTATCAGATGTGTCTTGTCCATGTAATCAGACCATTTTTCTCAGTGTATTATTCACAAACCGATTTATATAATTAGACAACGAGCAAAAAGTGTACTTGAGCTAAAATGTATAACGTACAATCGTATGGAACGAGAAAAATCATCAGTACGATCTGCATAACGCAACATAACGGATCCATTTACGGTTAGCGCGAGGATACCAACCGTCGTTTGCACAACAAGCTTCATTAACAGTTCTAATTGGGTAGAACCGCGATTCAGGATGATCGATGGATCATAGCCTCGATTCTGATCCTAGAGACAGTCCTGCCGTGTACCTTCCTATCCGCCGCGTTTCGCGGATACGCCGACACCGCCGGAGCGGTTTCTGCAAACGCGGGGTGCGAGCGCCGCGTACGCTATGCGCTACGCTATAAACCATACGCGTTGTGTGATTTATGGTGGTAGGCAGTGGTGTAATTAGCGGCGTTCGTTTCGCCGCGATATAATTTGCGATGAAATCGGTGGCAACAACATAAACAACGCGCCAGGTACTCGCAGGGGAGCGAGGAGGGTCCTCTCGCTGAGAAGACTGGAGGATGCATCTGCCGTTTCGCGTATTGCGTCGCGTTGCTCTCGCGCCAGCGCTTCTCCAACTTCGCTCCATTTCTCGCCTCGACGGCTTACGCGCGGTGGGAAAACAGAACAACCGCGCGCGTTACAGATGAATTATAATTATAATATAGCGTATGAAGCTCGATGTACTGGAAACAACTTTATCGCCGTAATTATCTTGATAAACTGCTCGAAAGCGACGTGGATCGGTGTTACCTTTATTTAGACAAATCTATGCAATAAATTATTAACGACGGAGCGTTTTTTACTTACGTGTGTACTTTAGTTTACTTGGCCATCGTTCAGGCTAATACATGACTCTGTCAGACGACACACGATGGCTAAACAAGTATGTGTACAGAAGAAATAAAAAGGTATCTATCGTTAATAGATTGTTGCATGGATTTGCATAAAGATAACACCGTCATCTTCAGGCAGTTTACAGAGATAATTATAATGAAGCTATTTTCAATACACCAGGATAATGCTGTATAAAGTTGTAACACAAATGCAGATTAAACATATTGTTTATTTTTATTTGCCTTTTGCGTTTAGGAACAGCGAAATAATTTCCTGCATGTATGTACATACACAGGAAATAAAACGGTATTTATATCGTTAATAAATTATTGCATGGATTTAGATAAATATAACATCGACATAATATCGCTATCTTCAGGCAGTTTACCAAGATAATCATAATTAAGTTATTTTTAACATGCCAAGATAATATTGTATAAAGTTATAACACAAACACAGATTAAACATATTGCTTGTTTTTACTTGTTTTTTGCGTTTAGGAATAGCGAAACAAATTTCCTGCATGTATAGAGGAAATAAAAAGGTATTTATATTGTTAATAAATTATTGCATGGATTTGCATAAAGATAACTCCAATCACCATCATCTTCAGTTTACCAAGATAATCATAATGAAGTTATTTTTAATATGCCAAGATAATGTTGTATAAAGTTATAACACAAATGTAGATTAAACATATTGCTTATTTTTACTTGCCAGAGGAAATAAAAAAGTATTTATATCCTTAATAAATTATTGCATGGATTTAGATAAAGATAACACCGACATAATACCGTCATTTCCAAGCAGTTTACCAAGATGATTATGATAAAGTTATTTTTAATATGCCAAGTAAATATTGTATACAGTTATGACACAAACGTAGATTAAACCTATTTTTTATTTTTACTTGCCTCTTGCGTCTAGGAGCGGCGAAACAATTTCCTGCATGTAAACAGGAAGCTCGTGCAGAAAGAACTTCTCCGCCATATTTCTAAGTATCGCATTCTTCGCTTCACTTCGCAATTTGAGGTAGCTGACGTGCGTGAGTAGTGGGGCGATCTAGGGAATATGGGCGTGTCTTTGCTCTATCAATGCGCGCATTGGCGTGAAACGGAAGGATTCTTTGTCGCTTCTTGTGCATCGTGCGTGAAGCGGAATCTTAAATACCATGGCATTACGAGCAATCTGGATTTGGATTTTTGCATGCCTCCTGCGTGCCACACAAATTTTAAAACTTTGAATTTCTAGAACTGATGGGGATCATGAGTCTTTTTCTCTCAAATTCTTAGTTTCTATAATTTAATGTATTTGAATTTTAGAATCATTAACCATTAAGATCCTTGAAATTCCAGATTTTCCAATTTAAAGATCCTGTGATTTCGAAATTTGCGTGTCCTAACATCCTTGAATTTTGAAATCAACGGCCACTACGATTTTACGATCTCAATGGATTGATAGACTTAAATTTGAAGATCTGTCTCGTTCTGAGAAATCCTGAAATCGCTCTTACGCGCGCGAAACTTAGGATTGTGCCGTATTAGAATTCCTGTCGACTGTGACAGGAAGCAATCCTGCAATGTAAACAGTATCGCGGCTAATTAACTTGCCGCGGAGAAACTTTTGCCCCGCGAGTCGAAGAAGTATCGGGCGACCGTACGATGATTATCGACCGACCGAAATTGCAGGCTTCGCTGTAATTCACGGACACCGTGACTAATGGTTGTAATTAATACCACGCAATACAACCGGATCGTGCCGTACCTCGGTAATAGGCCGCGCAGATACGTGCGCGGTATACCTGAAGTGCCTCCTGCATAAGGTGTCATTGATACGCCCGGTATTAAGATCGTCCCGTGTATAATATTGATATACGGACAATCCTCGCCCCCCTCTCACGTCAGATATAAATCGACGGGTACCGCGCGCGAGTGTGGCGAACGGTTCGAAAAATTGACGCGGGGAAATATAAATCGAATCCCTCAGATTTCTCCGCGGATCAGCAGAAATCTAAAATTAAATACTTCCAAAAGCGAAACGTACCGCGTTGCGAAGCACGTTGCTAGTGTCGATTTTTTTACCCCTAATTAACCCTAGAAGGCAAATCCGGTTCCTTGTCACCTCAAACGAAATTCAAACTACGCTTCTGAAGTAGCCAGGTACACTTTCGGGTCCGGATCCATACCATAATTCAAAAAACATGTTATATACATCATCGTTTTCCTCATTAAAAAACGAAGAAAATACATTATATAACTATTAATTTATTACTAATAGAAAGGATTGAGACACCCGAGAAGTTTGGGGTGCCGTACCACCCCACTTTTGCCTTTGAAGTTCAGCAAATTCAGTTTTGCCTTCTAGGGTTAAAATAAATTACGCGACTGACAAATGAATGATGCTCGCAATCTGTAAAAATGAGAGGAAGTCGAAATTGCGAACGCAGATGAAATTTTTGAAAAAACGTTGTAGTGTCCAAGGGTCTAATTGTATATAGGTCTAATTGTAACTGAGATTAAAAACCAGGGTTGGGAAAGTTACTTTATAAAAGTATCTAGTTACAGTTACAGTTTTTTCATTGAAAATGTAACTAGTTAACAGTTACAAGTTATCGATTCTGAAAAGTAACTCGTTACAGTTATAGTTACTTAAAAAGTAACGAGTCGTTACTTTGCAGTTACTTTCTCTCTCTTGCAATGAAAATAAAAATATCAAATCTACACTTAGTGATAAAAATTTATTGACATTAATGCAACATCAATATTAATGATGCTAGGCTCTCGGACATAAAATCAAAGATAATTTAGAAAAAACCAATGTAAGTTAACGCCGTTGTCGGGACAAACAATAAATTTATTATTCAAAAATACACTATACAAATCTAAAAACTGCAAACGTTTCGACTCCGATTTGAATCCTCCTCAGTGCATACAATTAAAAGTGATAAATGAAATGGTAAATGAAATGAAATTCACGTCACTTCCACAAATGAGAAAAACTTACAATTAGTATGTGACAAAGGAGAAAACCAAAAAAATTTTCCTTAAAAAAATTTTTACCTAAAATTATTACCTAAAAAAATTTTTTTTTGTTTTCTCCTTTCCATCCGTAAGTTAATTGTGTCGCATGTTGAGAGCAGTTGGAGCATGCGCATTGGATTGTAAAGTGTCGATAACGATGTTTATGCACAAGCGCAAGGCCGCCCAATGCAATCTGCCAAAAGTTTGAAATATATATAAAGTAACTATTAATGTAACTATTAAATTAGTTACTAGTTAGCGAAAATATGTAACTGACAATGAGTTAAGTTACAGTTACAGATGGAGAAAAAGGAACGAAGTTAAGTTTGAGTTACCGAAAAACTGTAACTGTAACTGTAACTTCGTTACAAGTAACAAGTTACTTCCCAACCCTGTTAAAAACGATAAAGTAAGACAACGCATGGCGTACACCATACGAGACGCGCGCGCGCGAAAGCGGACGTATTAATTCACCGCGGAAAGACAGGCTGAATCTCTATCACGGCATTCTGGATATTCCATTTCCACGTGGTTGCGGTGCCGCGGTGATATAAATGCTAATTCGTGACGGGCATCTTCGATCGACGCCGGCGGATTTCGCACCTAATTTTCCTCCTGCCAAGAGATCCGCCGCGGCCAGAGACAGCTGATCCGCGTCTGCCGAAGAAGCGCAAGGAACGCGTCCCGCTTTTTGCGAAGAGCCCCGTCGTTAGCGATTAATTCTCGCGGTGCATAACTTAAATTAACGTGGCCTGATTTTCATTCCGCTTCCGGCGTCTCTTGGAGGAAGAAAGGGAGGGAGAGAAGGGAAAAGCAATAAAGCAAGACAAAAATTCGAATCGGTGTCTGTCCAATGAAGCGCGTGACTGATTCCATTTTAATTGACATCGCTGTATTCTATGAATTTGTCACAAAGAACTACATTTTGTTTTTGATTTCGTAAAGCATCCAATTGTTATATGATTAATTGCTAACGCTTTTTTTCGCGCCGTTCGATCTTCGCAAAACGGAAATCTTGCGTCGATTCTGTCCGATTGAAACTAGAGGATCGGCCGGGCTCTGATTCGAGCGTCTCTGGGGGGGATGGAATTATTACGCGGTGCGAGAGCCACCATGCGAGGAACTACATCGGATCTACCAGAAGCGACAAAGGGCTGACGCGCGAACATCGCTTTGTCAGCGCGACATCCCGGGAGTATTCGGGGTCCGATTGGTGTCACCAAGCGCCCGTCAGTCTTCTGGGGGGTTGGTTGCGGCGGACAAAAGAGGGAAGAGCCGGTTCCGCTTGGTTGACGAAACGATAATCCGTCATTGACGGGAATTTCTGTGTCATTTTCCTAGGATCTTACACGTGAAAATCTAGAAACACCGCAACACCTGCGCAACACTTGCGATTTCACTGTAGGTGTGTATGAAATTAAGAAGGCACAGAAACGTTTTTTGGTCGTTAGTTGCACATTTCCTTTACTAGAAGCGTAATATACTTATATAAAAGAGAACTACTAAATAGACCCTAAGTGGGGTCTGTTGAACAATAAGTTCGCACCCACAGCACGCGCAGGGGTCCTGTCGGATCGGGACACGTCAGCGAATCCCCTTTCGCGATCCTGTGGGACTTGTCCCGGCCAAGTCAAGTCGAAAGATCGATGGAAACGATAAGGGAGCTGTTTTTGATCAGTCGCCACGTCGCGTTACGAGACGCCCGCGATGATCAGATGTTAATTACACTATCTCTGGATTTAGTCATCTTCGTGCTTTGTTGAGCGTAACGATTCTTAACGACAAATGGTCCAGCAAAAGTTCGATTTCATATTTTTAAAGAGAAAATCCATGTTGGTTTTCCATAGATCCTTGATTTGCGCGGTTCTCTTTGATGGTTACCACTCCACGAAGCTTCTCTCGTCCTCCCCTTTCCATTATCACTCGAGTCAGGATCGCGCGTTCCATTCGAGTGAGACGTAAACACCTGAGAACGAAGCCGGCACCTAACAAGACGCAAAAATAAATTGAGAGACGCGAGATTAATGAAACGCCCGCCGGCGGCGGCGAGCACGAAAGGGCGGAGTGTAAAAAAGGGCCCGTAGAAGAAGCGGATGAAGAAGAGAGAGGAGGAAGATCGGCGAACCGATAGCCAAACGGAGAGAGAGAGATCAACGTGAGTCTACTAATGCGAGCCTCGTCGCTTCGGAGGAACAGCTGTTCGATCTAATTTATTTAGTGTTAATCAATTTAATCGGGCAGCTTCGGAGAGATAAAGAATCATTTCTGTAAATGCAACCTCATTAATCCTTAATCCCGCACTCGTGCATTCGTGCCTCGTAAGATGCATTTACCTACTCGTGTGTAAAAATTGCACGAAAGTAATATGTACACCATATATATATATATATATATCTTCTTATTATTTATATTATATAAATACACGGAGCGTTCGCGTTTGCGCGTGAGCTACAGTATAAGGATCCTGCAAAGCGTAAGCCATTCCAGATAATCATGGACGAATTAAATTAAGTATAACGTAGGAACTTATGAAAATTTTAAGAAAAACAGAAACAGAGAGAGAGAGACCTTTGTTAGAAAATTTCATATTCTGAAAAAAATGAATAAGGATAATTTTGCGATTATATTACGACAGCGGTATGATTTTGAAAAAATCGAAATGTTGGCGCGCTAAAAGTTACACTTAAAACTTTGAAGGAAACAGGTTTACAGTTTTTCGAGAGTTTTCGGAACTCTCGAAACTTTCTTGAATCTCCGTCTGCATTTGTGCTTTAATCGTTGGGGACGCGGCTAATGAACTTACGAGCGAATATTAAAATGTCTAAAACCGTCTACAGATAAATTTTTCACTCGAAACATCGTCGCTCGTTTTCGGTTACTCGCTCTCCTTTTTCAACGGTAGTCCATAAACGTTAAGGTTTTAGCAGATCTAAGGCGAGGGGGCATACCTCGAAACCTCTTAACGAGGAAACTTTTGTCGAAACGAGCCACTTGGAAATTTTCGGAGGTGGCTTTAAATATTTGAAACTCTGCGTTCTCTCTTCTCCCTACTTTCCCTTCCCCCCCTTTTCTCTTCGCCGATGTGGCCGTTCTAATTTAACGCTAGGTAACGCGCGGTATCGAGCTCACCCTTGTTTCACCCTTGTACTCTGTACCTATCGATGGATTATTCGAAGTTCAACAAACGAGACACGGATCCTTTATCAGTTTAATTGGTAGCGCGTCGCATAGCGTGATTTTCCGAAATTAGCTCTATTGTTGTAAACTTTTTTAAATGTCTATTTAGTTAGCTATTATTATCAACATTAGATCTACCGATTAATTTTTACTTATTGTAAGTATATTTAAATATACTATATATATCTTTTTGAAAAGAGAGATGAAGGGAAAAAGTAAATTAATCATTTACACACAATATAATCATTTACATATTACAATAAAAGTTATGGAAAATCTCAGAAAATACATTGTTAGATGCTCTCAGTAAATTTGAGAAATTTAAAAAAAAATAACAAACCCATTATGACTACTTTGGTAGTTCTAGGATTAATAATTTATAAATAATAAAATAAGTACTCATTAAATGATAATAGTAAGAAGTTTGTCTTATTATGAGGTCATCCATTTTTTTAACACTTTAGTTTTATATAAAGAATTAATATAAATTTTTTAACGAATGTCTCAGATCCCTTAATTTTTTATTTAAACAACACAAGTCTATCGGACTTCTAAGACAAATAAATGAGTAATCATAATGAATCAATAATGATAACAGGAATACTTGGTTGTTGCATAAAAATAAGTTCTTAAGAGGACGTAAGCAATCGATCGACGACGAAATGTCGTTTAACGTAGACACGTCACTTATCATCATCAGCATTAACTCATTAAACAGAGCACGTTACAGCGGTTTGCACACGCGGCGAACAGTATTCGAAATTCCATTTCGCGCTTAGTCAGGCGGAAGCTAACGTGTCCGGCAATAATGAAAATTTTCAAATTTCACGCTCGATTATCCGACAGTGTGCCATTTGGCACTTTTAGAATCGTAGTGTCTCCGCACGATCTGTTCACTATCCCATTCGATCCAGCTGCTCGTTGTTATAACTTCCCAAATCGTTTTAAGAAATTTCGGGTGGCTCTGATCGTGGCTATGATTCCGTTTGTTCATGGAAAAAGAATTCTTTGTGTATTTCTGGTTTAAAAAAATTCTATAATGTTGTAATATGTATGTGCGTAATATTACATAAAGAAATAGCTCATGAGCGTGTCCAACAGTCCAGCGAATGAATTCGGCACGTTGTTACGATGATAGAGGATTATTCCTCACGCTGCACGTTTCTTGTCGCGTTAAAATAAGAAAATAATACCGGGTGGCAATAAGAGAGACGCGAATACGCGAAATTGCTCGTGTGGGAGACGCGGCCGGCCGCATCTCGGCGCGCCGCGCATTTCGCACGCATCGTTTTCCATCGCATTAGCCTTAACTCCCTCAATCCGCGCTTTATTTATCACGCGGCGCCCGCGCTCCGCGTTCCTTCGTCCTTTCGCTCCGCACGCAGGATCGGCGCCGTAAATCACGGGCCGGTCTCTGAGGTGTCGCGCGCGGCTCGTCTCGTTAAAAAATCATCACCGAATTAAATCGACTCGCCCTTCCGCCGTGTAAACAACCCCCTCACGTTCCGTGTATAGATTTTCGAGCAACCCCTGTACAGTGTACGCTCCCTCGTCTCACCCCCTCCCCCACCCTCCGCCCCCCTCGCACCCTGTTTCCGTCCTCTTTCGGGACGGGGGGAAAACCGACTTCGGCCGCGTCGGCTCGACCCTCGATAATAGATGGCACCCCTGGGTACCGCAAATGAACCACGAAATGCTGCCGGTGTCCAGGACCAACCTGTCATTGGTCCTTGCCGGGACCGGCGGCCATCTGTCCATCCTGTGCGCGATCGCAGCGATCCTGCGCAAGAGATAACGCGAATTTTCCAGCCGGGATTCCTGCGACGTCAATCGCGCACGGTTGGAGTTTCCCTACGATTAATTTGAATTAAGTTCTCGCCCGACATGCTCCTCGAAAAAATCAGGAAGCAACGCGCAAAAGATAATTGTAATAACGGTAAAAAATGAATGCGTAAAAAAATTAATGGCCTCGAGAAAGCAAAGACACATCGAACGACAGGCACCCGTACATAAATCAAAACTGGAATAAGCCCATCGTTTGTAGAGATGCACATTGTGCAGATATGACTTTGTACTGGGTGAATATAAAGTCTTCGTGCTGCTTAAAATTTTTATAACTTCCGTGCTACATGCGATAAAATTAATCTGTAAAAAGGATAAGTGAAGGAATTCATTTCAGTTTTACATATATTTATTCTTGGGATTATTACTTTTTAACATGGCCACCGTCATGTATACAAACAGAGATATGATTCTGAAGTTCTACACAAATATACCGTGCATTTACACTAATATCTCAAATTATATTAATTATTCTAATCTACTATTTAACAAAATCTTGCTTTTCATACTGTGTTTAAAAAGTGAGATTTTGTTAAATAAACAATAATTTTACAAGTTTTAGTAGAGAAGGAATCGGTCCATTATTAGAAAAATTAAATAGATCACTTAATATATAGTAAACTTTATTAAATTACAATTCTAATGTTTCCTATAGATTAATTTTATCATGTACAGAACGAAAGTTATTAAAATTTAAAAATACATTTTATTATCACCCTATATTTAAACCAGACCTTACAAATCATGTATTTACGCCACCGCTGTGTGTTTCGAGCTTTTAGGATTAAAAAGAAGAGAGTAGATTCATTCTGAACATAAGATACATATATTTCGCGGAGTGCAAGAAGAGTAATCTTTTAGCTGAACGCATGACGTCCGCACAGCACTCGTCGGTTAAATACATATATCACTAAACGGTATCGTTATGGCGTAAGCGCGGCTCGTTGTTCGATCAGCGGCGGCTTAAAATTCCGTAGAAAAGAGCACAAATCATCGAGGCGGCTCTCCCGGGAAATATCGAACGCCGCCATAAATTGCAGATCAAAACGTGTCAAACGGTCCGGTCGCGAAATTAAAAGTGACGGGCGTAGCGGTCGCCCGCTCCCGGCATACTATCGGCACGGTGCGAAAACCGAGCCGCCATAATTGTGAGTTACGGTGATCACGCCGGCGTTTATTTATTCGCCGTTGCGCCCGTTATTTATGATGAAAATGCATCAGCGGACACTCTGTATATCCGGCTGGGCCGATGTATATTACGTGTATCGATGACGCGTCGATATTTCATCGAAAAGTCCCAAAACGTGCGCGCAGCCGGCCCCCCCTGCCACCCCCCTGCCCACAAATCCACTGCCTTCAAATCTGTCACCGTGAAAATTAGAAGCGATGTGCCGCACCTTTCACAGTGCCGCTCTCGATTCTGTCTATTGGATTGAGGTATCGAGGATTTTTTGACGCCGTCGCGATTTACTACTCGCGCTAAAGATGATCAAAATATACTTTAAGCACGGTTTAACTGTGGTTTATCGCCGAAATCGAGCTAGTTCGGGAATTAGAATGTTTTATGGAAAAACGTTCGGTCCTCATATTCCGTCAATCGTGAACGTCTTAGGCCCTGCGCACAATGGAGGAATATTAGATATTAGGAATAGAGGAATTAGAGTTTTAGAATCAGTTTCCCGAGGGGCTATTCACTCAGCTATTGGATGTACACGTGATTACAAAGTACAGTTGATTACAATTGATTACAGTTGATTTCGATGTGATTACAACTACTAAAGTGACTTTATACGACTGTGAAATCGATTGTGATCACAGTTGATTTCATTGTGATTACAAATAATATCACAGTGATTACAAATGATATCATTGTGATTACAAATGATTTCATTGCGATTACAAATTATTTTAGCAACGATTTCACGCGATTTCTTACTTATTTTTCTTTGATTACACTGATTACGCTTTTGTTACACGTGATTACAAAGTACAGTTGATTACAATTGATTACCTGTCTCTTATACACATCTAGATGTGTATAAGAGACAGGATTACACTGATTACGCTTTTGTTACACGTGATTACAAAGTACAGTTGATTACAATTGATTACAGTTGATTACGATGTGATTACAACTACTAAAGTGACTTTATACGACTGTGTGAAATTGATTGTGATCACAGTTGATTTCATTGTGATTACAAATAATATCACAGTGATTACAAATGATATCATTGTGATTACAAATGATTTCATTGCGATTACAAATTATTTTAGCAACGATTTCACGCGATTTCTTACTTATTTTTCTTTGATTACACTGATTACGCTTTTGTTTAATGTAAATGATTTCAAAATATATTCCAAGATTACACGTGATTACGAATTGATTTCACTGTTGATTACACATGATTACAAATCAGGTGTACACCTGATTTCATTAGTGAATGGCCCCTCGCAGTTTCCTCAATGAACATTATAGATAATAAATTATGTTGTGTTTCGTATAACACATTTATGTCTTATATCTTATTAATATCCATTGTACGTTACGTTTAATATTTATTGAGGAAACTGATTCTAAAATTTTAATTCCTATTCCTAGTATCTAATATTCTTCCATTGTGCGCAGGGCCTTACAGTTTAAAACGTAGTTTTATCTACACTAGAATTTTCTTACCTCAAATATACCATTACACTGGGAAAAGATCGGTAATCTGATAGATTCAACTAATATGTCTGTTCCGAATCAAAATTCTTCTAGAAATCACCTGACAAGCATGATTAATTCTTTCTTGTTAAATATACCAGAATTTTGATTGTAGTTACAATAGATAAATCAACTGCGATTATTTTAAATCAATGTTAGTCAGAACTCTTTGGTTGCACGTTTCTTTATTTCACATGTGTTATGTGCCTAGTAAATATAACTAAAAGTTTCATAGCCAACCGCGGAAAAATACTAAACAGATTCTTGTAGTCAAGTCTATCAAACATATTCTAGCTACAAAATGTCGAGTCCAATCATAATAATCAGAAATTCTGTTTGGTCATCATTTTCATCAGAATGCATTCTACGTCTTGTTGATAAAATCAAAACATTTTTCTCAGTGTACTTACATACGCAGCAATAAATTCAAGCAAAGATGTTCAGAATTACGCATTTGCGGAAAGCGTTTTGTAATCCTTATCTTCGGAATACCAATTCTGAAATGTCTCCAAGCTCAGGCGAAGCTGTGGAGTGCAAGGGAATAGAAAGTGTCGACGATAGGGGTGAACAACGGGGGGGTAGGAAGCATTACAGGCACACAGGTGCCACCAGGGTGCCGTTACTTAGCCGCGCACAGCGCCGGAAAATTGTTTACCGGATTGTTTAAACGAAATTTACTAAAGCTTACTGATTTTATATCACGCCGACGCAGCCCCTGGGAGTCGCACGGGATTATACATTAACGAAGTTAGCCATGCGCGGGAAGGGGGGTCGGGCGGGCTGGAAAGGGGAGCGGGGAGGCGAAGGGCGGTTTCGAGCTCGTTGGAAATTAGCTGCGCGCTATAATCGTCGCGAAATAAACGCGCTATTTCACGCTTCGCGTAAATAAATTGAAAAAAAAAAGAAACGAAGAGAGTGACTATCGAGAAATTTACGAGCCGCCATAATAAATTCGCGAATCGTCAAATTCGCGAGAATTCGCGTTTAATCTCAGAATTTACCCTTTCGTGAATCCGCAAATTTCAGTCACGCGTGATATTTTCTTTCTCTTTTTTACGTTAATTACTCGCCTGCGATGTATCTTGCGTTTAACATTCATGAATGTGTAATATTTACGAGAGCTCTATGCGTATTTTTCCGCGCCTCGCGCTTTGCTCCGCGTAAAAATTTCACGCCTCGTTTCTAAGTGGACGCCACGCGGAAACATTTTTCGACCGATTCGCGGGGCTTCGAGAGCCACCGTGAAGCGCAATAAATACTAATAAGGAGTCCGAGCATTCTCTCGAGCGGCATTCGGCGCGAGATCGGGAGGAAGCTGCGGAATATTTATAGGGCGAGACCCATATGCCGCGACGTGGATCGCCACCGAGAACCGATCAACCATCAGCCGACCGACCCATCTGGTCGAAGTGGCGACCGTAATGTCCCGCCGGTTATCACCTATAATTTGGGGTAATATATTACCTGGTAATTCGTTGCTCATTGGCGCAAGATGCAATTACGAGCGTAAACGGGCAGCGGGCCGCGCCACGTCCGCCATATGTCCCGCGGATCCCGAGGATCGGCAATTTCTGATTCCGATCTCGCGATGCCTAAATCATTTAAGAACGTTGCGTCACGCCCTAAATAACTTAATCCGGCAGGTGAGCGATATCCTCCGACGGTGCGAGCTCGATTTCGGTCAATTCGTTACTCGAAACACCAACCGTATAAGGGTAGGTCGCCAAATAAGGATCCCAGCGCGCCCTCCTTTCGGACTGTATTTATGTGCCTTTCTTAATAATATGTGTACTTTATGTATATAATTTCATTAATGTCTTATTAAAGGTTTCCATCATAAATTTCTGTTAATTTTTTATACATCTTTTATATGTATTGCCGTTTATATCACATTAAATTATTATTATGTTGTAATTTATACCTTCATTCAAGTACTTTTAATCATACGACTGTGTCTTATGAATTATGAAATAAAATATTATTGCAGTCTATATTTTCATATCTGTGAATATGCATTAGTTTCTTACAGTCTTATATAGACAGCTGTAAAAAGGCTTTACAATTGTATATATATATATATATATATAAAACACGTATTTTGATATATATTTAAAATTTTTGCGGTAAAGTATCGTCTTTCATTTAGCGCTATTATGAGTCGATGATAAAAGATCATACATACAATTATCAATTATACACACAAAGTTATCAATACATGCAGAATTATAACTTTCTTGACATATTTTAGGTGGATTTACCAAAGATAAAAGAAAACGTTTTCATTACGCATAATAATTTTGGAATGCAAATTATTATACATTGTAAAAATAACACGTAGAAGAATTCTTATTAAAAATGTCAAAATCTTTTTACGAATTATTTGTTACGTAACATGCACAAAAATACAAACATCTTTCTTGTAGCTATTAAATAATTTGGAAATGAAGGGGTATAATTCTTTTTTCTACTTTCGGACTCTACTTCTCATTCGGCTGCTTTATTTATCCCAACACCATCATATCTTATTGATCGCACATAAATAGAAAGCGAGGAAGGACCATATTTGGTTTACGAATCCGCGAATAGCGACCGGGAGGGGGTGGTGTTGCTCTTTGAGCTCCGTTTGCCGTCAACATCTTTAAGACCGTCCGTCCGCGCTTTCCCGAGAAACTCGAGAGCAGGCAATTAGCTCCGGGGTTAAATACCTGCCCCCGCAGCGAGACGCCGCCTCGCGCCGAGACAGATTAGACTCGTAATAAAGTGCTGGGGGTGTAGTCACGGCGGAAACGGTGCACGAGGGAGTCACTAAGGCGCCCACTCTCGTTGGAAGCCGCTCTGAAACAGATTTAAACTCGTTTCCTCGGCGCGCCGCCGCATGCGCCGCGGAAACTTTCTCGCGTTTTAATTAGCCGGCCGCTCACCCACCCCCGCCGTACTTGCGGGTCGAGATCTCAGCTTAGTAACGTTGACGCTAATGTCCCGTCTGAATTTCGCGATTCAGCTCAAATGCCGCTGGATTTTCTCTCGTCTAACAATTGTAGTAATATACGAAGATAATAGAAAAATTTTATGAAAAACGCGAATTGGATTGAAGCAATGGGCAACGATACTATCATAACTTGATAGAAAATATCATCGATTGAACTGTTTTCATAATTATATGGATACAACTCCGCGCATTTATGCGGAAAGTATATGTAGGAACTTGGAAAGATTTATGGCATATCTAAAAATTTCTCCTAAAAGTAATTAATCTCACGAAAATTCATTCAGAATTTCAAATTTAGTTAGTACATTCTATTTTTGTTCGTTCTAATTATTGCATCGAATTTTTTAAAATTAATCGCATGTGGAGTCTTTTTTCTTTTGATAAAATAAAACTTTGACGTGTTCTTGAATCCTGCGGGAGAAAAGATTCAGCACGACGAAACTTGGCAGTTAAATAATTAATTCGTCGATGCGAGAACCCAATTTTGCGGCGGGTCCAAGGATCATTCCCTTCCTTCCCGAAATTCGCGTCGACCTTAGGAAAGAGAAACTCGTTCAGTCAGCAGGACCGAGGTAATTCGTGAGGAGAAATTACTTAACTCTCGGATGATACATAAATTAAGTCGGAATCGTAAAGGGGCCCGTACCACAGTCGCAGCCAGTTAGCGTGAGGGTGCCCCAGAGGGCAGTACCACCCCTCCACTGCTTCTGCCAGGCTTCTCTTTCTACCCCCCTCCCCTCTTTGCCCCCTCTTACCCTCTCGGCCGCGCTCCTTCTATTTCGCTCAACCCTTTACGCCGCTGCCTAATAGAATTACCCTCGGAGCTGAAGTTAGCCGGATTGAAATTGCCACGTCACATTTTTATCAAATCTTACTAATTAAGCCGTCAGTCCAATGGAATCGTTTGGACTTTCTATCGTGTCAACTCAATCACGCTCGCAATTATTTTCCGAGATAATAAATTGAAAAGTCGAACAGAGAAACCCAAGTCAAGCCTAATTTCTACCGTCTTTGATATTTACTTTAATATTTAACTTTAAATGACGAAGCCTCGACTTCTTAATCAAATTCTGATACAGCCTTTTAACTCAACTGTGCTTTCTTTCTTAATCGATAGCGATGATCATTGTCGAAGGAACCATTAGAGATTCCTTTAGGAAGAAACCTAGAAGAAGTGAAGTCTAATTTTTCTATCGTCTTTGGTGCATGTTTACTTTAATATTTAAGTTTAAGTGACGAAGCCTCGACTTCTTAATCAAATTCTGATACAGCCTTTTAACTCAATTATTCTTTCTTTCTCAATCGATAGTGATGACTATTGTCAGAAGAAGCGTTGGAGATTTTCGCAGACAATTCGCGAAAATTCAAAGCCCAGCGTTCCGACGCTTCTTATTTATTCCCGTCTAAAATCTCATTTCGACTGAAATATCTGCTTTATACCCGGCGGTACGTGCATTCGCGGTATGATTTTTCATTAAAGTGTCTCCCGCAGCTGAGATATGGCCGGCACATTGAATGTAGCTACTCCCCAGGAGCGAGCGAGAGAAAAAGGGGGAAGAGAGAGGGCGCGGGAGCGCGAGCTTATAAAGCGCTTTCGCGAGCCGGGTAGGAGAACGCGGGAGAACGAGCGTTAAGCGAAACGTATGCGCGCGTTTTGCGGAATATTGCGGCGGTGATGTACATCCGGGCGCGTCGCTCCCACGAGTGCGATAAAGATGCCGCCGCGCGAAGTTATGCGCCTGCGAAGAGAAATAGCGGGCTCGCGGGTTTTTCGCTTCTTCGATTCAGCATCGGCGTTGCTCGATACGTGGACGCGGATGAGAGTAAAACCCCAGCCGAAACTTATTCCAGACGCGATTCCGCGTCCGAAACGCTAAAACACTGAGTCCGAATGTGGAAGGCATTAAGCGCCTGTTGTAGCTTCTTCTCTTCTTCTTCAGTTATAACTTCCGATTCCCTGGGTTTGGACTTGATCACGCCAGCGGTCAAATAAAGCAAATGATGAAGTCAAATCAAGTAGAATAGTTCCACAAAGAAAAGAAGTATAGATGACGGATGATCACAACAGATAATTGCGTCGGATTCCAAAAATATTTAAGCGGAAGGAACGTCCTTCTTGTACGAAGTAGAGTGGGTAAAAACAGAGTGACCCAATTACCCGGAAGTCGCCATTTATAGATAAAATGCAGAAAAAGCAGCTTTGCAACTATTGTAAGATTCTTTAATATGATTGGTTCTTACCGTTGGTTCCTCCTGGATCTACCAAGTCGGAGATAATCGATGTTGAGATACTCCACGTAGGTTGGACCAGAATGTCCGTAAACGGGATACGTCGCGCTGGCGTGACTCACGACGGACGGAGACGATTCGACGACGATATATTCGCCCTTCTTCTCATTACCATCGTTATTGGCGTTCGGCGTTACCGGCGCGCCGCGTCGCGACGTCCGATTTCCAATTTTTCCCGGCGAGACCGAAAAATTAGCTTATCGCGGACGATAATCCCGATTTCCCCCAGGGACACGACGCGGGACGCGTGCCCGCCCGCGGATTATATACCGGAGAACATATTTCGTAATCCGCAGAGAGATATACGCGCCTCCGTTGAGCCGTCCCCAACCCCCTCCGAGGGTGGCGAGCTCGCCGTATCGAGAGCTACGAATTATTATTACGAAGATTCTCATGTATCTCAATGACGCATCGCTTCGCACGGGACTTAAGCTTTAATGGAGTCCCGGCTCTTTCTGTCTCTACAAGCCCCCTTTTGCGGGTCTTACCAGCAAGGCAATATCGGGGCGACGGACTCGGCGGCCTTCGGGGGTCGAGGATAGCCGGGGGTCGCGATGAGAGATAAGTGACACGTGGACAACGCTCGCGGTACTGTTGTCTGATGTTTGCGAACGTTTGCAAAATCGGACCTGCATTTTTTACACGGCACCTCGATACGATCGAGACGTTGGCTTTAGATGAATGCGATTTCACAGAAGGTTTCTTGAAAAGTGCCTAAGGCCCATGTTCTCATCGCTTACTTGATATTAAGTGGCATTCTTTTTCTGTTTGCTGAAGATCGTATTCAACATGGATAGAAAATGAAATATATGCTTAACACTGAATTTTAAAAAGTTACATTTGTGAATTCTTCGCTCGCAAAAGTAAATTTTTAACGCGTGGAAATGATTGAGGCAACAAAACCGTAAATCTGAGATTCTACTTTTGCAATTCCAATAATAAGTTGCGCAATATTTTTAAAACATTAAATACTTTTTAAGTATTTAATAAAGACAATTGAGTATTTAACGTTGAAGTGAAAGAAATTGCGCGTTATTTCTTCACAATTAATTTTTAACATATCTCAAAAATCCCTTGATAATTTTTATCTCTTGACAATATTCTTTATTCTAGTCTAACAATTTTTGTTCTTGAGATTTCTTTTGTTTTTTTGAGATTCTAATAATTTTTGTAATTCCAATAATAAGTTATGCGTAGCGTTTCTAAAACGCTAAATTCTCCGAGCAGTAAAGTAGCCCAAATCTCTCATCTCACACCGATGCATTAATTCTCGCGGAAGATGCCAATGGCTCGCGACTTCCGCTCGCGTCCCGTCGACGCGAAGAGGACTAAACGGATATCGATTATGCACTAACGAGGCTCGCGTCGATCGGTTCCGCCGGATCGTCCTGATCAAACACATTAGCCTCGACTTCCGGTGGAAGGAGGCTGCCAGAGTGGCCTCCATTGTCGATGAACTCGATGACGACCCATTGTCGCCTCGCGCGTTTCACGACGTCGTTCGTTTGTCGAGGAAATGGGAAAGTCGAGTGGCTCTCTCGACCCTCCATTGTGTCGAGTGGGTTGCCGCAAAATAGGCACAATCATCCACGAATATTTCCTGCGAGAAGAATCGCCCGCCGATGACACGGCAATGACGACTCTCATATCCATCTGTTAACCTGTTTACGATGTATTTCACGCTCTGTATTTACTTTTCCTATCTTCACTTATCCAATAACTTCAAAAGCCCCAGGGAAGTTGGAAGAATCCTTATTATATCGGAAGCTAACAGTTCCGTTCTGCGTTTATAATCGAGACTAAAAAAAAGATATGATTTCGGTACATCTAATTGTTCGCCTGAAGCTTAAGTTACCACAAATCTTCACTGCAAATTCAAGCGTGTTATTTTTACTCGTATAAACATCTAAAAATGACACATTTGACTGAAGCTCTTTTTACATGTTTCTTGCCGTTTTTGGCTACGTCATTTAACACGTATAATCGTATTAAATTAAAAATTAATACGTTCAATCGTGTTAAATGACATGATTTAAAACGGCAAAAAATGTGTAAGAAGAGCTTCAGCTAAGATAACACGCTTGGATTTGCAGTGTTTAACTCGCGAAACTCGTCTAATAATGTCGGAGAGAATTTTGAAGGAAAAAAAGTTCCTCAAACAACGATATAGGATTTTTGCTGTGTAACGAGAAACACTGTATACGGATCATGGTGCCATGCTCGCGAACCATTAAGGATCTCAAGACCTTCCGGAGCGGCTTTACGGTCGCTGATAAAAATTGATGAAGCCGCCAAATTGGCGGCGGGCTCGGTACGATCGATCTTGAAAATTCCGAGTGGTTCTCACGCGTAGCCACGCTGCCACCCTGGAAGTCCATTGATTCGCGTATCATCGTAATTTCACGGCGCGTTACCTACGCGAAATAACTCGGGGGACCGCACGGCGTTTCTGCCTTCGGCTTTAAACAAGCCACGAAATTGGTTTACTTTTCGGCGCGGCTCCTCGCCACCCCTCGGTGTCGCTCGAATCACGCCACCCTCGCGAGGCGGCTAAAAAAGCAGCCAGCCTAATTTCCTACACCTCCCTCAAGACCTTATCTCCTCCTTCGACCCCCTCCCCCTCCTTCCTCCTCCCCGTTGCACCCTCCGCCCTCTTCGCAGTCCCGTTGACTTCCGTCCGTGAATTAGCCTTTTAAATTGGCTCACCTACAGTCCCACCGACGAGTGATCGCAGTTTTCCCGAAATGGATGCGAGGACCTTTTTTTCTACAGAAAACCACCCCGAGTAGTCAAAGGAAGTAATTAGCGGACGCAGAAATCATTAAGGCGTCGTTAACCTTTTAACGGCGAAAAACCATCGCCAAGGAGGAGTGTCATAATGATTGTAGTTATAATAGAGATATATAAAGGCAGATACGTTTGTGTTTCCTTATAGAAATCACATAATTTTAGAATAGCTAGAAATATAGAAAAAATTAGGGCGTGTTTGTGTTTACAATGCATTAGCCTCTATTAAATAGAATAATGATTATTTTCTATGAGACTGAGATCAAATCATTAATATTACTAAAAATTTCAGATAATGGAAAAAAAAATTGCACTTTTAGATTACTAAATGAAATACGTGTATAGATATCTTCGCGCCGTTTGTGCGATATAGCTGGGGGTGAATAAGATTTCCTTGGATTTACTTTACACTGTCTTCTTTCTCGTGGCCGGAGTTCGTACGAGATCACAGGGATAACATCCCCGTGGACGTCCTTGTCCACGGAGGGTGACCCCAATGGCGATACCGCGAGGAGTCAGGCAATTTGCTAACCTAGCGAAAATATGTCCGGGATTCGTAGTCCCTTTTCCGAACGGCAGTATCCGTTTTACGATTATCGTAAAACAGCAGCAGAACGGATCATTTTCCAGCGCGCGTTTTCCCCCGTTTTCTCCTTCAACACTTTTCGGGGAAGAAACCAAAGTCGCCCAAATCTGCGCTTTGCAAGATGATTGTATCATTACAGATCCGCAACTTTTCGCTGTTGCTTACTTATTGCAAAAATTGCACGATCGAGTCTTGTAATATCAAACAACATCAATGTAGTCAAATAAAAAAGTTAAAAATTTTGCTGGAGTTTTAATTGCAAGAATCAAAGTAGTATTTTCTATGCAGATGATCGTAAAACAAAAAATATTGTTATTAATAATTCGCGTTTTTATACAATATATAAAACTAATATTGTTATTAATAATTCGCGTTTTTATACAATATATAAAACTCTTCTTTGTGTGTATCGTTTTTCCTTTTTACGATTCTTTTTGGATAGCAATAAATATAACACCACAAAAATATATAATTGTTAGTTATAGTGTTTTTATTGACAAGATAAGATTTGATCTATATCTTCGCGAAGTACTTAACTCTTCCAGATTTTTTTCGTCCAATTAAATCGACATTCCGTCCCACCGCGAATAGGTTTAGTTTCAGAAAACGCGTTCGGAACGTGCGCCGCTCGTGCAACGACATCCTTAACGCGTAACCACTCGTGCATATGGCATCGGGGCATCGGTACGCGATAACAGCGAAGGATATCCCCGGCTTTGTATCCCCCAACTGCGTTATGGGACCCGTGGGACTTCGGCCGCAGGCTACGCAACTAGCTCGACCCCACCGACCGCGGTTGCGTAGACACACGCATTACAGGCCTCTTCGGGGTTGAATTTGCTGCGGCGGCTCTCGCTCGCCGCGACAATTATCTTCCACGAGAATACCAACAAGAGCGAAATAAACTCGGCAGAATAGGATGAATAACAAGATGATACACAATACGTTTTTGGAGATAAATTTCGGTGAAGATTATATGTGAGGATTATATAAATTTGAGAGAGAAAGAGAGAGGAACAAATTCTGGGAAAATGGCCTTGGAACAAGCAGAAATATATTTTCACGAAGATTAATCGAAGATCCGACTGTCGAGAGACCGGGAGTCTCGGAATCTAAGGTATGTCGAGACTTTAAAGATTAAAGTGTTGCAGTACGCTGTTAAAAGCCCGTGTCCAAGTGGAATCGATAGAGTAGAAGAATCGCCGATGAAAAAGTAGACGCGATTATCGTTAAGTCCCGACACGCCCCGGGCATGCCGACCAAGAGAATTCAACTTGTGGAAATCCCAACAGATTGCTACAGGGTTTGTCGAGCTGCGGCGGTAGCGGCGGCGGCGGGTCCCTTTTCATGGTGGTTTCCTCATAAATAAAAATAACCATCGCACCCCCCGAGGGATACGTATACGCGATATCGCTTTCGTGTCTCCCTGGCGCAGGAAATCAGTAAGGATCGGCTCGCTGTTCTCTCCTTTCTTTTCGCATGTACATCTCGATAGATTTACTTCCGATCCCATTTTTTCTTGTCGTCGATACCTTATCATTGACATTATAAATTGTTCTGTACAGCTGTCGTTCAGTAATTCAGAATTATAGCTCTATAAAGCCTCGACAATTTACTTCGATATCCTCGTAAAGTAACCGAACAAAATTATATTGATAGATATATGTAACTAAACTTCTACTTAAAATATTTCAAAATTAAAAATATAAATGTATTACAATCGATATAAAATTTGATCTTGAATATTGCTGAGTAAAATTTTAAATCAAATTTTTAAAATTCTGTTAGAGGTGTGCGAATAGTTCGAATTCGAATCGAATCGAATCGAATCTACTGTGATTCGATTCGATTCGTTTTCGAATCTAATAGGTTCGAATTCGAATAATTCGAGAATTTCGAATCATCGATGGTTCGATTTCGAATCGATCGCCTATTTTGATTGCTTCATTTAATTTGTCATGTAAATCCGGGAAATTTTGATTCAAATTCGATTCGTATTCGAATCGAAGAGATTCGATTCGATTCGACGTGAAAATTTCAGATTCGATTCGATTCGATTTCGAACATGTTATCAAAGATTCGATTCGATTCGATTCGACTTGCAAATACTTGATTCGCACACCTCTAAATTCTGTTGTACGAGACGATTTGATAAATAAGTAGCTTACGTCGCGGGTTAAAACGACTCGTGAAGCAACCGTTTCTACGCGATATTTCTTCGTTATACACTCGAACACGTGAAATCCCACGAGCGATACGTCAGAATCCTAACGCTCCAGGATCGCAACCACGCGATCCTGGCGATGGTCGGCATTAAATTATTCTCGCGCATACTCGTGTATAATCGACGGCGCATAATGGCGGGTACTGAAACGCAAATAGAGCGAATCATCGCCGATCCGTCGTGCGAGCGGAATCGCGAGGATCGTTCTCTCGCAGAAATCTCGCCTCGTTACCGGTTCGCAACCCCGAGGAGAGTCCGCCAAGGCGCCAATTACGAGCACGCGAGCCTTCGGACAGTCATGCGCGAGAGCTCTCGTCAAGTTCTCGCAAATGTTTGACGACTTGACATAAAAAAAGGAGAAAGAACATCTGCGGCAAAAAGAAAACTGGAAGCGAGCTAAGAGGCAGATGCGAGAGAGATCTGAAAGGGAATACGAGAAGTCTGAGGAGATCTGAGGAGATCTGAAAAAGAGTAGAAATGGCAGAACGTATGGCAGTACGAACTTACGTTCGAGATTATTGTATTTACATCGGGTATATCGGGGTTCAGTTCTCATCTCGCAACCTTTAAGCCCGAATTAGCGTCGATATCACGGAGGTGGCGTTTCACGCGGACCGACGCGCAAAAGGCAGGGCTTAGCACCCCCGTTCCAAGTACCCGCTAAGCTCGTTGGGGTGATTTGCTAAGCCCGCTAACAAATAGAACGATAGATGGCAACGTTCCAACCCCTGGCCGCCCCCTGTGCCGCCGCTCCCTGACTCGCTCGGCCGAATTACACGCGGATCACAGCTTCTTGAGCTCCGATTCGACGCACTTCACTTTGCTATTACCGAGATAAATTATCGCCGTTATCTCGATAAGCCGAATCCGCTGCATAACGAGTGTCGTTTTGAAATAATTCAAACAGATAAAAAATTGCTTCGTTCCTTATATATGAGTCTCTATAAATGTGGATGTGATGAATAAATAATTTTATTTTACATGGAAAGAATTTACTTTAAATATAAAACACACATATCCAAAGATTTGAAGATCTCTCAATGTTGAAAAGAGAGAAGGAGAAAAAAAGGTAAAATTGGATTTATGAAGCGAAAGTAATATATAGAGAGCATCGGCCAGAGAAAATATAAAAATCGACAGAAAGAAAGAAGAGAAAGGAGAAGAGCCCGCACGTCCGCGTGTGTGAGAGAAAAAAAGAAAAAGAGAAAATTTATTTTACTCTGGGGTAGAATCCCTTAGAAGCGTACGAAGAAAAATTACAAATTTTTTCTTATACAGAATGTCCCACAACTGTCGTAAAATATTTTAATAGCGCATTCTAAAGGTTGATTGAACGGAGTCAAGAAATATAAAAATTAATAAGTAAATATAAACCGATATGAGGCTAGTACATTGTATAGAAATATAGACTATTTTCGGTCGATCTTTTTTTTACCTAAACTGGAGCAGGGAGGTCCAGGTTCGAACTCTCACTGGGGTGATATTTTTCGCAATAAGTTCTTTACAGTGTTTTAAGATTCTTATTTGTATCAATATTATACAAATAAGAATTTTAATAAATAGATTAATATGTGATAATCAATTTAATCTAACGTGATATTACTATTTCCAGCTTTAGCTAAAAAAGACTGTGTTTCAAGACCGGAAATCATCGCGTAGTTGACTGAAAACTACGAAATGTATATAAAATCACGCAATAAAATATTATTAGATAAAAAAAGATCCTACCCGATCGAAAAGAGTCTATATTTCTAAATATAAAAATGTCGAAGTACAAAGTTATCAACTTAACTGATGATACCGTATAAATAAATAAAAATGCATTAGATGTGTAGAATATATAAAATAACGGCGGAACCGTGCGACAAAGAGAAGGAGAAGAGAGAGATACCGAAAGGCAGACGCAATTGGGGTGGCTTGAAAAAAAAATTGTAGCCGTGCCTGTTACATGAAAAATCAAGAAGAACTAGGGAACGGAGGACGCGCGGCGTCGCGCGGGATGGCGGGGGACGGCCGAATTTCCACCCTCGCGACAATCGAGCTCGTATATTCCGATTAGAGGGTGGCATTCACTTATAAGCCATATCATAACACTTGTCCGCGGCGCGTTACGATCCCTCGCAGGCTGCGCTCGCAGGGGGCGCGAGGGGGGCGGGCGGCGGCGGCTCGGCCGCGGGGGCGAGACGACAGAGGGTGGTAGTTGGCTTTTCCTCTGCCGGGCTTGCCTCTGGGGGACAGATTTACGGCCACCTTGGGTACTGATTCACCGGTCGCCGCCACCGCCGCCAGGAGGTTGCTCCTGTCCGAATGGACCGGCGCCACCCCGGGTGCGCGCGGGCGCGAAACAACCCCGGGCGACGCCACATGTTCGTTCGTTTCGAGGGCGGTCTCGCGAGTTGTAATGGCCTGCTAGCCTGCGCTGAATTCCGAGCTTGTGATTATTACTTTATGAGCAACGAGAGCGCCCGAGATTGTATCGCTCGACGCGTCCGGAATTTCGCGGACGCGGCAAACGATTATTCCGGGAGACGCTGATGTCGTTTTATCGGAGGGAGGGGGGAAGGCGGAGAGAGGAAGAGTTGATAAGACGTTTTAATAAAACAACAGTGTACTGAATACGTATTGATCGCTATCGGATACTGTTGGAAACAGCAGTAATTATCGATGACTAATAAACGGTAACAGTTAATAACGGGGTATATTGGATTAATAATTGGTTCATATAATTAGTAATAAGGAAACTTGGCGATAGATACTAAGTAAAGAAGTAATAAAAATGCAACTGTGTTACAGGTTTGCTTCCTCTCATCTAGGTATCTCAATGCGATACATATCCATCACTTGTCATTAACTCAATCTTGCATCTCGTCTCTGTTTAAACAGTTTTAACGGCGATTATACTTATGTTCATTATTTTAATTTTACGTACCTCGTATACATTTTATTTCCATCGTACATACATTGTCGTACATATCTTTGTTTCCGAAGGATCCTTCCCAAAATACAATATATCTCTCTCGGTTTCCCTCTTGATCTCTTACGCTTTTTCACTCTCGTCTCTTCCTGCCTTTCGCTATGCCTCGTTTTTTAAAACCGGCGGGCCGCTTTCACGGCACTCCTTTTACGGCCGAATTTGTAACTTTAAATTGACGGGCTCGCGCACCGCGCCGCGATGCTTCGACGTCGGTCGCCCTTTAGCGCGGCTCGCGCACCGTGAAATTTCGTGGTCTTTTTTATTGTCCGCTTTACGACGCCCGTTACGCAGACAAAAAGGGAAAGAGAGAGAGAGAGAGAGAGAGAAAAGAAAGATGATGGAAGCTTCCCCCGATCGCCATTAAGACGATCATCGTCGGAGCCGCGCGAAATTTAGAACCACCGAATATTGGAAAGCACCGACCTTTAATCGCACGTTTTATATCGTTTATTACACGCTTTCTTTCCTAAAATAATTACGAAAACATGCAGATAAAATTATACACAAAATTGTACTTCCATTATGTTTCATTATATGCTAATGTATCGTAATATTACTAGTAACAGCCAAGTCGCCCTTTGTATGGTAATCTATGCGGTATCATATGAATCACATTAAATATAGGAAACTTTCGGCATATAATTCCGCCAAACGCATGCCAAGTACGTTCGCCAAAATGCTTGAAAATGTTGGTCAGGAGAGATACGTGAAGAATACATTGAGAAATAATAATCGCTTAACTCTTTCTCATTAAAAGAAAACGGATTTTTACCCCCTTACTCCCCAAGTAACCGTTCGAAACGCCGGTTTAAAGGAATATCCGCTGGCTTTTGTGCCGAGGGATGCCGACTCCTGCAACGTGAATCGCGCACAAAACACAGCGTGCTTCCTCGAGACGTTATTTGCGCGGCGCAAATCAGCCCGTTCAATTAAAACCTCCTTGCCCACGGCCGTCAGGCGATCTCCTAGCGCACGTAACGTCTTCATCCCGCGATCGTTACGCTGGCGCATATAACGAACCGCATACGCAACATCCCGACAGCGGCGTCCGTCCTCCCTCTTTGACTCTCTTCCTTCCCTCCCCACTTCCTGGCCGATCCTTCCTCCGAGTTGGACGTAATTAAAGACAGCGTTGAAGAAACCGCGTCCGTCCGCGGTTCGTCGTAGCATCTACGAAAAGCTGGACCGCGCGAAGATTAACAGCGAGACTTTAAGGGACAATCCCCCACCGATGGGATCTCACACTCGAACAGTGTTGTTCGAGTGTGAGATCCCACTACACAGTGGGATATTTCACGGGACACGAAACGTTAAACCGGACGTGTATTTTCCTATCCCACACAACTGCGAAGAGATACAAGATATTTCAGTCGGAAGATATACCGCGGGGCCTGTCGAGGGATGAGGGTCTTCAGCTCGAGTTTCATTAGTTTCTACACGAGACCGGCTCTCGAAACCTGCCGTTGATCCTGATGCGAACGCTGGAGTTCGTCCTTAAAACCTGGGTGTGAGGGGGCGGGAGGGGCCCTCCCCCCAGGAAATAGAGCGAGTGGAAGGCACAACGAGAGATTGCGCCGCGCGAGTATCATAAAAGCTACCGTAGTGGTGTCGAGATGTATAACGCTTTAACATTTAAGCCCTTAGAAGGTTGTAAGGTTGGCTCCCTGTAATTATCGCCGAGGCGCGGCGCCTTGAGGTCTTCATTATGGCGCGAGTATCCTTGTTATTTTTCTGTACCGAAGCGTGCACGCATATACGTAAGCGTGCACGTCCGTTTGCCGCGAAGGGCGCGCGGAAAAAAAGGGTTCGGCTCGGCGTCGTAAAAAGATGTCGGAAGGAGGTATTCACATAGAGAGCATCCGCATAATCGACGATTTTGCACCAGAAAAGGGACCGAGATGCAAGGCGGTGATGACAGGCGGAGAGCCTTTGAACTTGCCCGATCGATCGCGCAAACAATTTTAATCTTATTTTTACTTTTGCAAAATTTAGATTTAAAAATTTTGAGTTTCAACTAGAAATAACAGATTAAAGAACTTTGATAAATTCGATAAAATCTCGAGAGTGTAAATAAAAAAGTAAAGACTCTTATTTAGTTTTGAGACTAAACTTTTACTTAATACGGACCTTACACGATCAATAATACTGATCAGTAATATTGAATCAGTAATATTGACAATATACATTAATAATTTTACAACCTGACGATATTTTTATACTTTGACATTTATATGATCTTTTTACAATACTGACGCGTTCTCTTCACACAATCAGTATTATTGTCAAAATCCCTATCACACAACGATACTGATGCTCGAGAATAAAAAAATTCGGATTACTGTCAATATCCTACATCAATCCATCAATATTAACCACACACGATCAATAATATTGTCAGTATTTGTTGATACTGACAGTATTATTGACCGTGTAAGGTTCCTTTAAAGTTTGATGTAGGGTGTAATTGTTCAATAACGCTATATCAATTTTCAATTTTATAAATTCCGTATTTATTTAATAAGTATCGAGTTAGCGTGTCTCAGCTAGGAGCATTTTAAAAATTTCGCCAGCAAATGGTCGAAAAGAAATTACCGCAACGATATGGACGATCTCGCATCGCTGTCGCCATGAAAACGCTTAAATACGGCAATAAAATCTATGCGGCGCAGCGCGCGTAAAGCGAATGGTGGAATAAAGAGAAGCAAAGCGAAAAGGAGAGAAAGAGACAGAAAGGCTAGAAAGAGCTGAACCACGATTTCTTGCCGCCGTTTATTTTAATTTCGCGTCCGCGCCAGCCATCCCTTTGTTCTGCTCGAATGTGCCGCTCTCATTTCTCCTCGTCTTTTTATCCGCCAATCGTTGGCGCTCCAATTGCGCAACTATTTATTGTCGGAGATGAGAACTGTTCGCGTTCGCGGCGCGCGTTCGTTCCTTACGAGGATAATAACAAGATACATGAATGTTACACATTTAGAATAATAAGAACCACTTAAAAAAGATTCTCGATTTCCTTTCCTCATCAATATTAGATCGGATGTCATATCCGAACGTTATATCAATTTTCAATGTTTCTCACGCGCGTGATGATGAAAGCTTCATTATACGTAAAGAAAAATTATGTGACGCTGAAAACGGTCGATTTAAGCGCGATTAGTCGAAAGCACAGTATCTGACAGTGATATCAATTCGAACACGTGACTCACTCGCGGGATTCGCGGGCGCGAGTCTCGGCGTCGAGATGAAGATAAAGTCGATCCTCGGTCGGTCGAGATGAAAGCGTCGCGTTCCGGGGCGTCCGACACCTTGTTAAACGAGTCGGGGCACGCGGCGCCCCTCAGAGAAAACGACTATTTGTTAGGTGCATTTCTTTCTACCGCGGACTTTTCCCCCACAGTGATGCCGTCAACCCGCGGATCTTCCTTACAATTAGCTCTAACAGAGTCGATCGATTCAGTTGCGGGTTGTTCGACCTGAAGCTACAAGTAGACTTGCTATACCATCCCATCACACAAATGCTCATTTTACAAATAGAGCAGATTCCTCAAATCTTTACTTTAATTTAAAAAATTGAAATAATATTATATCATGTTATATTCAATATTAAAAATTACAATGTTATAAAATTAAAATATTTGTACGGATTCTTTTAGTATATGAGCTTAGTTCAATAACAGAATAAAATTTTATTTGTAATTATTTTTATTTAAAAAATGTAGTTGTAACATTTTTTAGTGTCCTACAAATTAATTTATAAAATTGGTTCTGTTCGGCGATTGATTAAAATATTTGTACGGATTCTTTTAGTATGGGCTTAGTTCAATAACAGAATATAATTTTATTTGTAATTATTTTCATTAAAAAGTTTGTAATTGTAACATTTTTTAGTGTCCCACAAATTAATTTATGAAATTGGTTCTGTTTGGTGATTGGTTGCATAAGGATGTAGAACAAGGAAGTCGACGAAACAAATAGAAATGTCGTGCATATATCAACTGAAATCAGGGCTGGAGCGGAGGGGAAACGAATTCCAGGATTTCGAGACCGCCCTATCACAGCACTCGAAGGATCCGGTGGCGCGAGAGGAATTCGAACGCTCTCGGTGTTGCCATGGCAATTAATTACCTTCATCCCTCCTAGGCCGTAGGTGTGATTATAACGGGTATGCCAATCGAAAGATATCGGGAATCCGTCTGCTCTGGGGAACGCGCAATAAATACGATAATTACATAGAGATTATCGTCCGATGCAAATTAGCTCATTTCGCGTGACGATAAGTTCGGCACATCTAAATTTACCCCCGAAATGGATTCCATTTTCATAAAATGTACAATTTTATTCTATTTATTCATATTATTTTTAGTTATAGTTATTTTTCTGAATGAATAATTTATAGTTTTATGTTTATTATCGTATTTATTGCGTATAACATATAAATATGGGTATTAAATAAACATTTTAAAATTTTATCTTTTTTTACATAACTTTTCGAGATGTAATGTTTATGAAGGAGAAACTGTGATAATAAGTTAAGAAAGATATATAAATGTGACTTCTGAATTTTTATAAAGTGCAAATTTGAGAAATAAGAAATATTGATATATTTAAAAATTTAGGAAGAATTTAAATTTTGCTAGAATTAGAATTAATGTAGAAAAGATCATTAGCTATTCTATATTTATATACACACATATGTATATACATATGTGTATATCTGGATGAATTATTACATATATTGACGCGACGATATTTGATATGTATTTCGAACACACACAAGAATCGCTCTTAAGACATCAAGAAGTAAATACGAAAGGCAGATATACTTAATTTTTTTCTCCTCGATCCGATATACATATTAGACTCATATTCTATTATTTTGTGGCGATTAAAATCCACCCACATTAATGACAATATTTAAAAGATATAGAAATAGATTTTATTGAATTTTTATTTTAAAAAATAGATTTTATATTAATTAGAAAATATATAAAAAGATGGCAGTTTATAGTCTGCAATTTATTTAACAGAATAATTTTGTATAAAAACAAAGAGAGTTTAGAATGTGCAAAACTAACGAAGTACTTGTTTGTGCGACGTCAACAAATGGAACAGTTCGCGAGAGAACTATTTAGGGTTGAAAGGACTATTTCCTTGGTCGACGACGATAGCTCTGGCAAACCGAAAATTAGGCGAGAAGAAGGGACAGAAGCGAAAATGGTAAGAGAGATAGCTGACGTTCTAGTTGAATGCCGCTATCAGTTGCACTATTATTCGAACGTATTTTTCCTTGCATTTTCTATGTGTCTTTGCATCTTTGAATCCACTAGTTCAAAACAGACAAATTCAAAGCAAGATAGAGATAAGAAAAGAAAGAAGCATTAGAAAAGAAAGAAGATTTATATTAGTTTGAGATTACAATGCCATAAAGACATCGAGCACAATAATTATGAAGATTTTTCATGAAATAAAACTGAGTGTTAAATATAAAATAAATTGACATAAATAGAAGTAATCAGTTTTGCATTTTTATCTATAAAATGCTGACATATTAAATACTCTGAAAATATATTTTTAAAACATATGTGCATATTGCAGTATTGCAGAATGTTTTGGTTTTGCTTAACTTCTCTCTCTCTCTCTCTCTCTCTCTCTCTCTCTCTCTCTCTCCCCCCCTCTGTTTTTCTTTCTTCTTTTCTCAATTGTATGTTCTTAGAGGGCTTGCCCTAGAATATTAATAAACCCCCCCCCCTCTCTCTCTCTCTCTCTCTCTCTCTCTCTCTCTCTCTCTTTCTCTCTTATTATTCTAGATCTCATCTATGTAGGAAATTAATCTGAAATGCAAAAAGCAGACTATTCGGCATGAATTAATTTTAGGTACAAAGCATTTAATATCTCAGGACAATAATGACTCGGTTGGCGCGCGTCTTCGTATTTCTTATTGCATATACAGAGTAATGTGTATTTGTTCAAGGTCGTCGCTCTATCATTCGCAAAGCAAGACTCCAGCCAACTAAGCAACGTGTATTGTTGCATTACGTTTGAAACGCGATCACAGTAAATACCAAGAGAGAACGTTAACATTTTCTATTATAATAACAATTAGCGATTGCCGGCCCGCGTGTGTAATCAATTCCCGTAATTGATTCTTAAATGTCTCGAGCGGCGATTATTTGTCGAAGTTAATATGCAGTGCGAGTTATTTGAAGCATCGAAGCGATAGAAAAGAGAAATACTGTTCTATTATAGATGATAATTGCTTCTGCAACAATACTTGAAATCGAATCTCGTGTCATTCTTTAAATTTTTCATTGGTTTAAATTAGAGTTGCCTGCCGCGTGTTACCAGCGGAATAATACTTGTCAGAGAAGATATAATTTAAGTAAAAGAATGATATATCGGCGTTTGTTAATAATATTTATCCAGCTATCTTGCGGGATGAATATAATATTATTTCGCGGGATTTACGCGTCAGGAATGTAATTGCGTGAACAGTACTGAATTGTATATTTTCGAGTAATCGATCGCATCTTAACCATTAACTCGACTCGCGTACGGCGCGGCGTAATATCGCGGTATCAGCGTAAAGTTACCGATGTAACACTTCATGTAACACCGCGGACACGGAACGAGTCGACGCGTCAAACTAAATCGGCATCACAACATGATTAATTAGTAAGTACCGTCGTGATTAACCTCATCAACATTAACATCCTTTTAAGATTTGTCGATTGCGTAATGTTGATTTGTCGTTCATACATTGGTGTTAAAACGCAGATTTATTTATGATACTTATTCGACCGAAATTTATTTCGCGTGAACAGTCTGTTGAACGACAACCGTATTTTTGGAGATCATGCTCTGGATATATTCATCTTTAATCTTATTTCGCATATATCTACATGTATTCATAATACGAGATAATAATTGTTCTAAAATGTGTTGTACTCGAGGAGAACAGAAAAGTCAAAATAATGTCAATTTGACATCATATTGACCAAATTATGTCATTTTTTGATCATGATTGAAATCTTGATTTAAAAATCAAAAAGGCAATAAAAAAAGGAGTCAATATAAAGTCATTTTTAAGTCATCTGAGATCGAGATTTCAATCATGACTAAAAAAATGACAAATTTGGTCAATATGATGTCAAATTGATATTATTTTGACTTTTCTGTTCTCCTTGGGTAGTTTTGTGAAATATATTTTATCAGTTCGAAGTGCGGGAAAGTACGTAAAGTGCAGCTAGGAGCAATAACAGTGTCGCGGCGGATAGCGTATAAAGTTAACCGCGCAATCTTCGAATCCTTCCGTTCGTTGCGCTAATTTGCCAGATGTCGCGGTTCTCGAAAGCATCTTAACCTTTTTCGCGCTATTCTTTTGTCATGACAAAATGCGCGTCGCGTACAGTTAATATCGGGAGTGCCGTGTAAAGTGCCGTCGCGTTCGTAATTAACCGTTTTTCCGCGAGTGAGTGTTGTGTAAGTAAATGTGTTGTGCAAGTGCTTCACGAAGGAGCAGCGACGAAGTAAGGATGATATCCGAAGAGGACGAGATCCGAAAGGCATCGGGCAACGGCGGAACAACCATGCGGTAAGTAAATTACATTTTTATTCTTATATATTATTTACATAATAATTATTTATATTATTTATAATATATGACTGTTTCTTAAGGTCTTAATCGCGGCGTTTATTCCTGTCTATCTGGATTGTCTGATTGAATAATTTATAAGAATCATAGAGAGAAAAATTTTTATTTATGAAATGTTAAAGAAACTTGTGTGTGTGCATTAATTTTGCATTAAACTTGCACTAAACTTACTAAGAATTAGGCTTCTCTCAAAAACTACAAATACAAATATTTTAAC